>PVJI01024771.1:0-21450 GCA_004026765.1 Micronycteris hirsuta
TGATTATTCATGGGATTAAGCAGAACAGGTAGGATTACTCATAGCAGGGCATTAGGATGTAAATTCAGGTCTGGTGGCAGATAGGACCAGGTTAAAGTAATATGCAGGGGTCAGCAAGCCAGAACTTTTTAAGATACATCTTTGCCAAATTCCTATTAGAGAATTTCCATTCCACAGACATGATCCACACTTGCTCACACGGGAATCACATGGAGCTGTGCTCAAAACGTGTAAATTCTCAGGACTGCGTGTTTACACACATGTGGAAATCACTGCCACAAATTACAAGTCCAGGTTCTCACCTGTTCTTCTGATCTACCAGCCATAGATCAGAATTTCCAATGGTCCCCTCTTTGGCTCAATTAGAATAATTTGCTAGAGAAGCTCATAGAACTTCCAGAAACATTTTACTTACTAGATTATTCCTGGTTTATTATAAAAGGATAAACTCAGTGTGGACCCTAAGAAAGAAGATGTCTACTTAGAAGGACTTCTGGTGGCTAACTGGACTCAAATTTAAAAGCAGAGATTAGCAGGTATTTTGAAACAGGGGCCTCTCACACAACCACACTTTAGGGAGAAGCCTGCACTGAATCACATGCCTCCTGTACTGAAATGCTTGCCTGCGCTATTCCTGTCATCTGAGCCAACCCTTATGCAGGAGTTCCTGGAATTGTATTTCTACCAGTAGGACTGAGGCTTTCCCTGTCCAACCAAAGCTGTGCAGCAATATCCCTATCAACATTTTAACCAATAAATTAGTGTGGCTCATTTCTGACCAGTCAGGGAAGTGCCTTTTGGAACAATCAAACTGTGAGGATTTGGAGTCCTCATTTGTGTAAGTGATACTGATAGACAGTCTGTCCAGATTGCTGGGAGCAGGATGAGGGTGGGTAATAGAAGTGGTCATGGGGGGAGGTGGAGCTAGGTCAGGGGACTAGAATCTTGGAGCTTCTTGTGTACTGAGCCACATTTCTCAGGATCAGAGGTTAGAGGTTTGAGCACTGAGGGCATGGCATGTAGCCACACAATACTTGCAGGAATCACCAGGGGCCATGGTAAGGACACTGAGTTTCACTTTTGCATTGCCCAGGTAACCAAGCACATACCTTGTGGATGGCCCACTGCTGGTGCAGAAGTCTTGCTCATGACTGAAGATATCCCACCCGCTCCTGCTGAACCCACCCTTGGTACTGCCTGAGAGGCCATGTGGGATTTCCAGGTCCCTTTAAGGAGGCTTTTGGTTTGGTTGCTCTCTGTTGGTGAGCCCTAAGTATGGGCAACTCACTGTAGGCAGGGACTAGGGCATACACAAAGCTACCTAGCGGGGGACACAGAGCTAACAGAGCACCAGAAGAGTTTGCCCAGCCATGGGCAAGATGGTGGCAAGGGGAGGATCTTACACTGAGCTTGCACAAGGCCAGCAAAATAATTAGATAGAAGAAAAAGCCTCCTTACCCTCTTCCAGTACCATTTTGGGAATGGGACCAGGTGAAGGCAAGCACATATACTATAGAAGTTAAAATGGCAATAGGAGGAAGTGCTAGACCAAAGTCGCCTGTCAGTCCAGCCAGGGGAAAAAGGAATTGGTTGGGAGGTGGACCCTCCCAAAGTGCATGAGAATTTAGGAAGTTAATTAGTCATTCTGAGAAAGCACCTGGTCCATCCCACACCCAAAACTAATATTAACCAGGGGATCAAATAAACATGCTCTTGCTCATCATTTGCTGCTTGGGACCTGCACTTGGATGGTACACTGGCCTATTCTCCCTCTCCCTCTCCCTCTCTCTCTCTCTCTCTCTCTCTCCCCCCCCTCCCCTCCACCCAAACAGGTGGAACATTCACTAGTGTGTTCATGCACTCTCCATCCTGGCATGGGACTTTGTGTCCATAGAAGCTGCATGGCCAGTAGTGGCACTGACTCCACACACAGCTTCCAGGAAGGAGCCTAAAACCAAACAGCATCTAAGAACAAGCTAAGATATCTGGATGACTGCTTAGCAGCTGCCTCAGGATCCAAAGGGTGGTACTTTGAAAATGGAGCAGGAACTCTTGGCACTGTTTTTTTGTTTTTGTTTTGCTGAGGATAGCTGAGTTTTATTTGGGTTTTGCAGAGGAGATGAGCTTTGAGATGGGGAGTCCCCCATTCTCCCAGATCAGTCAGCATTTGAATAAAAACCTCTTTTCTTTCTCACCAGCCTCTGTCTCTAGAGTTTGCTTTTTGGGCTGGTGGGCAGCCAAACTCCCATTTTTATTTTGGGTAACATAAGGATAGACCTATCAGGGACCAGGGGCAGGCGCTTCTGTCTGTAAGTCAGCACAACTCTGGCTCTGAGAGTGCACTTTCCTTTTCACCTGAAGAGTGTATTTTTCCAGATGGAGCTGAAACACTGATAGATGTCTTCCAGGACCAGAGCAGGCAGAACAGAATAAGGCATAATGGAGCAGACTGGAGTGAAGTAGAACAGGCAGAACCGAGCAGAATAGAGCTGTCTAGCCAGAGAGGGATCTTGTCTCCTCACAACTTTGCTGTTCCACAGCCATGCTGTCTCTTAATTAAACTATAACACTATTGAGCTGTTCTTAAAACTGTGCTGTATCACAATTTAGGTGTTTGCACTGAATAAAATTTCCTTCTTTACCACAAGATAAATTGAAGATTCCTGTTGGTGTTGAAGTGTTGACAACAACCATTGGTTGACCTCAGGAACAGCCAGATGGAAGGGATGCATAGGGCAAAGTATGAGGAAAGGTCTTGGAATTTCCATGCTCTCTCTCAGTGTACTAGTCTCCCAGCACCTCCACATGTTCATCAACTTAGAAGCTCTCTGAACCCTATCCTTTTGGGGTTTTATGGAGGCTTCATCACATAGGCATATTGATTGAATCATTGGCCATTGGGAATTTATCCACCTTCTAGGTCCTCCCCTCTTTGGAGGTCAGGGGGTAGAACTGAAAGTTCAACATGGTTAGTTCTCCAGCCAACCATCCCTCATCCTTAAGTGGGGTCCAAAAGTCACCTCATTAACATAATATGGACACCTTTGTCACTCTTATCACTTAGAAAATTTCAAGGGTTTTAGGAGCTCTGTTCCAGGAATGGAACAAACACCAAATTTATATTTCTCATTACAAATCACAATATCACATTAACTAAAAGTGTAAATGGCAGAGCTGGGAATCTAACCCAAGCTCTCTGACTCCAGAACCTACAATCTTAGTTGCTAAGATTGACCGGACAGCTGGCTGGAAGAAAGAGGGGACTATTTTTTTTCTTTTTAAGGCCAAACTGGAGTCACTTTTACCACTAATCTGCTTTACCCCACTAAACACTTCATGGTGGCAGAGACTTGATCTTGTTTCCATAGAACTATGCCTAGAACAGTGCCCGGCACATTGCTGGTCTTCAATAACTATCTACTGAATGAATGAAGAAAATGATAAATGGTTCTTGAAGGAAGAATAACCAAGGGCCCATAATGTTAGTGATACTTAAGAGAAAAAAAAAGATAGTTGTTAAAAACACAGACTCTGGTGTTCAACCTCCTGGCTTCTAATCCCATCTCTGTCATTTACTATGAGATCTTAGGCAGGTTGTTTAACTTGTGCCTTAATTTCCTTATCTGGAAATGGATATAATAGTATCTGTCTCATAGTTTTGTTGATAGGATTGAAATAAGTAATAGGTACAAAACACTTTGATTAGTGCCTGGCAAATAGCAAAAAGCAATATAAATGTTTTCTATAATAATAAATAATATTATTTTAGAAAGGTTAATGCAGGAAAATCCAAAATATATGGAAGAAGAAACTCTAAGAAATTGCTATAATTCAGGTGCTCTGCTCATGATTTACTTACACTACTTCATTGAATCCTCACTAAACCTTGCGACATAGTGGCATTGTTATTTCATAATACAGATAAGGACACTGCATCCCAAGTCATGCAGAGTTGAAACTGAAATCCTGTACTATATCCAAACGCTTCCCATCCTAGAGTATTGACACTAAGCTCCAGATAATAAGAAAGGACTATGTCTACTTTTACTTATAATTTTATTCTCAGCTCCTAGCAAATACTGGGTACTCAAAAATAGTCAGTGGATTTAAATGAATGATGAATAAATAAATGCTTTTAACAGAAGCAGAAAGAGAAATTCTAACCAAAGATTAGAGAACTTAGGAAGGCTTTGGAGACTGACAGTCTGAAGTAAGTCCAGATCAGACCAGAGTGGGCAATCTGAGCCTGTCTGAACTGGATTGAGGATGGCCCTGGGCTGTTACAGTACCCATAGGAAACACTTTGGGTTCATGGTCAATGGCTGGATGTTACAATTATGTCTTAAGATTAAAAAGAAAAACATAAGTATATAAAATACATTGTCATTAAAAATGCACCTGAAAAAGACAAAGCACATATAAGAAGATTGGCGACCAAGATTACATGGGAAATTGAAAGATCGGATGGTAGGGAGTTTGCTTCAGAATGAAGGGGTCCCGCGGGACCAGCGGGGAATAGGGAGGTCTGCAGCTCCAGTTTCCACAGCAGCCGGGTCTGTTGCAAGATCCCTGGGAGGGAACTGGATTGGGATGTGTGAGTGGCCAAAATAGGCACTTTCTGGCTATTTGGAGAGATACTGTCCCCAGCAGTCTGGGGGTCTGTGTGCACCTGGGGAGTGCCTGTGTCAGCTGGCACTCCCAGCAAGAGGAATTGGAGATTGCACTAACCTGGAGACCCCGAGGCCTTGTGCTGCCCACTCAAGAAGAGGTGGGAACAGCTTGTGGCCGGGGACGCAGGGGCTGGGAGCACCTTGTGAAGACAATCAAGGGCGGCTGGGGACTGTACACAGCCGGCCGCCCAGGCCAGCAGCTCCCAAGCACCAAATCCAGGTACAAAAGGGGACAGTGAACACAGGTGTGTGGAGCTCACACCCGGAGGGCCCAGGACAAAGAGCTGACAACCCAGCCCCTGCACACGGAGTCCTGCAGAGTTGACTGGCTCTGTGGGAGAAAGGCCGATTGAGCCCTACTGAGGGAAGCCCCAGTCCTCACAAACTCTTGACTCAGTGTGGGGGCCAGGCCACCCAGAAGGGGTGCTGCGAATTCCTAGCAAATGGGCTGGAGGCAAGACGGCAGCTAAGAGTGCATCTCAGGAAGGGAGAAAAGGAAACCTGATATCTTCCCAGCCTGTTGCACACAGGAGGACCAGGGGAGCAGGCCTGACTGGACACTTTTAAAGCCAGCCAACAGAAGCTTTTTTGTTGTTGTTGTTCTTTTTTTTAAATTTTGTTTGTTTTTCCCACACTTCTTTCTATCTGTCCTTCTTTATTTTCTTTTAAATTTCTTCTTCCTTCCCTTCATTTTGTATTCATAGTCTTCTCCTCTTTTTATTTCTTTTTTTATTTATTTATTTTTACTATTATATATATATATTTTTCTTTTTTTTTCTTTTCTTTCTTCTTTTTATCCCTTCCCCTCTCTTCTTTATCCACAGGTGAGACATTAAAACCTGGAGTTGCTGAAGAGAATAGAGTTGGACTCAGACAAGGGTCAGCCCAAAAAACAGAGACAGTGACAAAAAATTAACTTAGCTGTTCCAGAGAACTTGACAGGTGAATTTCAGAAACAGAGGCTAGCAAGAAGAGTCTCACAAATAATGGAAAGACAAAGAAACAATCCCCAAATGAAAGGAAAGGAAGAAGCCCCAGAAAGAACGATAAATGAAACAGGGCAAGCCAGCTATCAGATATTGAGTTCAAAGCATTGGTTATCAGGAAGCTCAAGAAGCTCGAGAAGCTCAATGAGCTCACAGAAAATTACCAGAAACTACAGGGAAACTATAATGAACGCACTGTAAACTATGTCAACATGAAAAAGGAAATAGAAACTATTCACAAGGGCCAAGAGGAAATGAAGAATACAATATCTGACCTGAAGAACACAATAGAAGGAAACAAAAGCAGGCTTGATGAGGCAGAGGATCGGATCAGCGAGCTGGAGGCCAAAGTAGAAAAAAACACCCAAAAAGAGCAAGAACAGAAAAAGAGACTCAGAAAGAATGAAGAGGTATTAAGGGAAATGCTGGACAACATGAAATGTAATAATATTCATATAATAGGGATACCAGAAGAACAAGAAGAGGAGCAAGGGATAGAAAACCTGTTTGAAAAAGTAATGATGGAAAACTTCCCTAATCTGATGAGAGAAAAAGCCACACAAATCCAGGAAATACAGAGAGTCCCAATCAAAAGGAACCCAAACAGGCCCACTTCAAGACACATCATCATCAAAATGAGAAAATTCTAAGAAAAAGAGAGAATCTTAAAGGCAGTGAGGCAGAAATAGGAAGTAAAATACAAGGGAGCCCCGATAAAGCTAGCAGCTGACTTCTCAATGGAAACACTCCAAGCCAGAAGAGAATGGCAAGAAATACTCCAAGTAATGAGAACCAGAGGCCTGCAACCAAGACTACTCTACCCAGGAAGGCTCTCAATCAAGATAGATGGCCAAATAAGGAGCTTCCCAGACAAAGAAGTCTAAAAGAATACACCGCCACCAAACCAGCTCTTCAAGAGATGCTAAAGGGACAGATTAAGGAAGGGAAGGGAAAAAGAGAGAGAGAGAGGGGAACACAGGTACAAAAAAAATGGCAATGAATAAATACCTATCAATAATAACCTTAAACGTAAACGTAGTAAATGCTCCAATTAAAAGACATAGAATAACGGAATGGATAAGAGACCACAACCCACACATATGCTGCCAACAAGAGACCCACCTCAGGGCAAAAGACTTACACAGACTGAAAGTGAAGGGCTGGAAACAAGTTTTCCAAGCAAACAGACACGAAAAAAGAGCTGGGGTAACAATACTCATATCTGACAAAATAGACTTCAAAAAAGGGCCATAAAGAGAGATCCAGAAGGACATTTCATAATACTCAAGGGAAGAATCCACCAAGAAGATATAAATATTGTAAATATATACGCTCCCAACACAGGAGCACCCAAATACATAAAGAAAATCTTGGAGGACTTCAAAAAAGACATTGATAGCAACACAATTATAGTAGGGGACTTCAACACCCCACTGTCAAAAATGGACAGATCCTCCAAACAAAATATCAGCAAAGACATTGTGGCATTGAACAATGCCCTAGAAGAAATGGACTTAACTGATATATACAGAGCTTTTCACCCCAAAGAAGCTAACTACACATTCTTTTCAAATGCACATGGAACATTTTCAAAAATAGACCATATGATAGGACACAAAACAAGCCTCAACAAATTCAAGAAAATTGAAATCATACGAAGTATTTTCTCTGACCACAAGGGACTGAAATTAGAAACCAACCCCAAGGAAAAGACCCCAAAACACAAAAAAACATGGAGATTGAATAGCATGCTGTTAAACAATGAATGGGTCAAGGACGAGATTAGGGAAGAAATCAAAAAGTTCCTTGAAACAAATGAAAATGAACTTACAAAACCCAAAACTTATGGGACACAGCGAAGGCAGTCCTGAGAGGGAAGTCATAGCGATACAGGCCTACATTAAAAAAAAAAAAAGAAACATTGCAAAGAAACAACCTAACCATACGCCTATAAGAACTCGAGGAACAGCAAAAAAGACAACCCAGAGCAAGTAGAAGGAAGGAATAACCAAGATCAGATCAGAATTAAAGGACTTAGAGACTAAAAGGACAATTCTAGGGATCAATAAATCCAAGAGCTGGTTCTCTGAAAAGATAAACAAAATAGACAAAACTTTAAGCAGGCTCATCAATAAAAAAAAGAGAGAGGACCCAAATAAACTCAATCAGAAATGAAAGAGGAGATATTACAACTGACATCACAGAAATGCAAAGGATCATAAGACACTACTATGAAGAACTGTATGCAAAGAAATATGAAAACCTAGGAGAAATAGACAAATTTTTAGAAAAATATAATCTTCCAAAACTCAATAAGGAAGAAACAGAAAGCCTGAACCAATCATTAACAGTGGATGAAATTGAAGCAGTAAGAAAAAAAACTTTGAGCACACAAAAGCCCTGGACCAGATGGTTTCACAGGAGAATTCTACAAAGCATTTAAGGAAGAACTAACACCTATCCTTCACAGACTATTGCAAAAAATCCAAAGTGATGGAAGACTCCCAAACTCTTTTTATGAAGCCAGCATCATCCTAATCCCAAAACCAGAAAAAGACACAACAAAGAAAGAAAACTTCAGGCCAATATCGCTGATGAACATTGACGCTAAAATCCTCAACAAAATATTAGCAAACCGTATCCAGCAATACATCAAAAAGATCATACACCATGACCAAGTGGAATTCACCCCACGGATGCAAGGATGGTACTATATTCGCAAAACAATAAATGTAATACATCACATAAACAAAAGCAAAGACAAAAATCACATGATCATATCACTAGATGCCAAAAAAGTACTCGATAAGGTACAGCATCCATTTATGATAAAAATACTTAGCAAAGTTGGAATAGAGGGAGTTCCTCAACATAATAAACACCATATATGAGAGACCTACAGCCAACATTATACTCAATGGACAAAAACTAAAATCTTTCCCACTAAGATCAGGAACAAGACAAGGTTGTCCACTATCACCACTCCTACTCAACATAGTACTGGAAGTTTTAGCTACAGCAATCAGACGAGGAAAGGAAATAAAAGACATCCAAATTGGAAAGAAGGAAACAAAACTGTTATTGTTTACAGATGACATGATAGTATACTTAGAAAATCCTATAGACTCCGCCAAAAAACTACTCGACCTAATAATTGAATTTGGCAAAACAGCAAGATATAAAGTCAATATCCAGAAATCAAAGGCATTTTTATCCACCAACAGTGAAAGAGCAGAAACAGAAATAAGGAAAAAAATCCCATTTGATATAGCAACAACAACAACAAAAAAATACCTGGGAATAAACCTCACCAGGGAGGTAAAAGACCTGTACTCAGAAAACTGCACAACACTGAAGAAAGAAATCATGGAAGACACAAACAAATGGAAACATATACCATGCTGATGGATTGGAAGAATCAACATCATCCAGATGTCTATATTACCCAAAGCAATTTATAGATTCAATGCAATCCCTATCAAAGTACCAATGGCATATTTCACAGATATAGAATAAACACTTCAAAAATTTATATGGAACCATAAATGACCCCGAATATCAGCTGCAATTTTGAGAATAAAGAGCAAAGTAGGAGGGATTGCAATTCCTGATATCAAACTATATTACAAGGCCACTATAATAAAAACAGATTGGTACTGGCATAAAAACAGACAGATAGACAAATGGAACAGAATAGAGAGCCCAGAAATAAACTCAAGTCTCTACGGGCAATTAATCTTTGACAAAGGGGGCAGAAGCATGAAATGGAATAAAAATAGCCTCTTCAACAAATGGTGTTGGGAAATCTGGACGGCTACATGCAAAAGAATGAAACTCGAGCACCAACTGACACCATACACAAAAATAAACTCAAGATGGATAAAAGACTTAAATGTAACTCACGACACCATGAAAGTTCTAGAGGAAAACATTGGTAGGAAAATCTCAGACATTCTACTCAGCAACATCTTCAATGATAAGTCCCCTAGAGCAAGGGACATAAAGGAAAGAATAAACAAATGGGACCTGATCAAAATAAAGAGCTTCTGTGGGGCTAAAGAAAATAGTATTAAAATAAAAAGAGAACCAACCGTATGGGAAAACATATTTGCCAATGATACCTCAGACAAGGGTTTGATCTCCAAAATATGTAAAGAACTCATACGACTCCACTCCGGGAAGACAAAAAACCCAATTAAAAAGTGGGCAAAAGACATGAACAGATGCTTCTCGAAAGAGGACATACAGAGGGCCCAGAGACATATGAAAAGATGCTCAGCATCACTATCCATCAGAGAGATGAAAATTAAAACCACAATGAGGTACCACCTCACACCAGTCAGAATGGCCATCATCAACAAAGCAACAGATAACTGTTGGAGTGGATGTGGAGAAAAGGGTACCCTACTGCACTTTTCGTGGGAATGCAGACTGGTACAGCCACTGTGGAAAACCGTATGGAACTTCCTCAGAAAAATGAAAATGGAACTGCCTTTTGACCCAGCAATTCCAATACTGGGATTATACCCTAAGAACCCTGATAAAACAATTCAAAAGAACCTTTGCACTTCTATGTTCATAGCAGCACAATTCACAATAGCCAAGTGCTGGAAACAACCTAAATGTCCATCTACAAATGAATGGATCAAGAAACTATGGTACATTTACACAATGGAATTCTACACAACAGAAAGGAAGAAGGAGCTTATACCCTTTGTAACAGCATGGATGGAACTGGAGAGCATTATGCTAAGTGAAGTAAGCCAGGCAGTGAGGGACAAATACCATATGATCTAACCTTTATCTGGAACATAATCAACAAAAGCAGAAAGGAAGCAAAACATAACCAGAGACATTGAAATTAAGAACAGTCTAGCAATAGCCGGGAGGGAGGCACTATGGGGAGAAGGGTTTTCAGGAACCACTATAGGAAACACATGTAGAGAACCAAGGGTGGGGAGGGAGGCAGGGAAGGGAGGTGGGATTGGAGGTGGAGGGGAGCAGAGAGTATGCAGACAACTGTAATTGAACAATAATAAAGTAATTATTTAAAAAAAAGACAAAGCAAAATTTCTCTTTGACTTAATTTTGACCTTCAGTTTGATATACATTCCTCCAGAAATTTTTTTATGAATTTGACTCTGTACATACAGATAGAAATATTTTGTTTGGTTTTGTGTTTTTTCACATAGATAATATCCTACTGTATGCATTGCTTTACAGTTTTCTTTTTTCACTCAACAGTATGTATTGAAACTCCTTTTCTGTGTTAGTATAGACAGTTATCTCCTTTTAAATGTTTGTGTAGTATCCTATATTATATTGTTTGGGTAAAGCACAGTTAAAAATTCTGAGCAATATTTCTAATCAATACAATCCTTTCATTTCTCCTTTCTCCCTCCTTCCCATTTTCCTTTCTTCCACCCTCCCTTTCATGTTTTATCTCTTTTCCTTCACCCTACTTTATTCTTTACAAAGAGTAAAGCATCTTCAAAAAGATGCTTTATTTGTGTTCATGTGCCTAGAATTTATCTGGTTATCAACTTGGAAGTAAAATTGTTTGGCTGAAGAATATGCTCATTTAAAATTTGGTAGATAAGTCCTGGCTGGCGTAGCTCAGTGGATTGAGAGCGGGCTGGGAACCAGACGGTCCCTGTTCGATTCCCCATCAGGGCACATGCCTGGGTTGCAGGCTAGGTCCCCAGTGAGGGCCATGTGAGAGGCAACCATACATTGCTGTTTCTCTCCCTCTCTGTCTACCTCCCTTCCCCTCTCTCTAAAATAAATAAATAAAATATTTTTAAAAAAATTTGGTAGATAACTGCCATGCAGAGTATAGAAAAGTAAAGGCAAGAAATTAGTGCTCTCTGAATTCATTAGTCTCTATTTTCCTGAATTGTTGTTGCCTGTTTCTGCATTGTTTTTTCTTAGCTTCTCTAGGAGGTAGCTTTTCAAAAATTTCACAATAACTGTAATTGAACAAAAAAAAATTAAAAAAAAATTCACACTGTCCTAATAAAACTAGAAAGGAAAACTTCTCTGGTTAATCTCCAGGAAATTGGAGGCCCAGAGAGTGCCCCTAGTAGCCACATACAGCAGTGCAATCCTGACTTTCTGGGTTTAGTTGGGGAGAGGGATCCAAAAACAAAAGAAATTGATTTGTTTGGGGAGAGTCAGGAAGGCTGCAGTATTTGTCCTTTCCAGTTTAGAATGTACCTATATAAACTTTTATTTTCTTTGGATTCTCAGATAACTCTACCATGGGTAAAAAGCTTTATTCTCTCCCAGCCCCAAATCAAGAGAAAGGGAAGCCATACATTTTACAGAGAAATGAAATATTCTGAAGAACTAGTGCCATCTACAGTCCTAAAACCAGTCCACAAATTTTCTTCAGAACTTCTCTACAAGTTCCTACTTACTCCTTCATTTGCTTCAAATATCCGTGTTTCCTATAACTTCAGCAGTCAAAATAACACTAATAATAAATGAGTAATAGATGATTTACAATTCATTGGTGGTATTTTCCTGTTATATTTTTACCCAGACCTGCAGCAATTTTTATTTTTTGTGTTTTTATTTGCATATGTTTGACTACATTAGCATGCTTATTTATATATCATTTAATGTTTAAAAAGTACTTTTATGTCCAACATTTTATTTCATACTTGCAGCAACCACTACTTTTCTTGTTTTTAGAAAATGAGGCTAATGGAAGGTAAGTTATTTGCCTAAGGTCACACAGCCTGTAAGTGACAGAGCCAAGCTTAATGTCATATCTATTTGGATCCATTTTCCTTAGCCATTATATTATTGTATATGGTATTCTAAGTTTATGAGTTAATTAGATTTATGGGAGGCCTGGGAATATAAATATGATTTTTGTTATATTTGATCTTCTGAAGAGGAGGAAATCAAGGCTTGCATCTGGAGTTTCCCAATCCTGATAAACTTCTGATAAATAGTAGAAACAAACTGAAGGTGAAGGTTATGATAGCTTTGTGCCTGGATTTTGAAGGGAAGACTCCTCAGGTGTGACTGAGAAGACTGAGCTCCTGTCCATCAGTACATTTCACCACCCCCACCCAAACACTGCTGTAGTACATATACTGTTTTATTGGATATTTACAACAGCTTTCATTTTGAGGCTGGTTCTGTAGGTGACTGCTGTTTGACCCCTTTTTCAGGAAGAGGCTTCCCTATTAGATGCTGATTCACTTGGTGGAGCTAATGCTTATGTATTTTTCTTGCCATTCAGAATAATATCAAACTGATGCTAAACTCTAGAGTGTCCTTAAAGGCTTCTTCACCTTTATAATTATATAAGTAATATATACTGAATGCTTGCTAGGTTCTAGGTATTATAGTAAGCTTTTTGCATGTATTAATGCATGTAATCTTTACAAAAACCCTATGAAGTAAGGATTTTGATTACCAAATCCATTTTGCAGGTGAAGAAACTATGTTCAGAGATGTTAAGTAATTTGCTGAAATTCACAATGCTAGTATGTGGCAGAGTGGAATGTATCTGATGTTAAATCTTGTGTTCCTAACCAAAAAGCTTTCTGTCCATTTAAATAAATCCTAAAAGAACACCCAAAATATAACATAAGAGATGAAATTGAATAGTAATGATGACTTTTTAGCATGAATGATATCTTTTTTGGCTTTGGTTGGAATATGAACTTTGGAGTCTCTCAAATTTGGGTCCAAATCTCAGTTCTGCTTCGTCTCTATCCCTTGGTTTCCTCGTCTATAAAATGAAGATGATAATAGTAGCTACCTTGGCAGTGTAGTTGTGAAGTATAAATGAGTTAATATATGTAAAACATTTGGAACTGTGTGGCAAAGCTTTGTTATAAAGACATAAGAGAAATCTAGAGGGAGGTTGCAAGATGGCAGGAGAGTATGAGGATATATCCAATACTTCCTCCCAAAACCAAACTGGAAATAAAACTAAGGAGGGGAACAGTCACCCAGAATAAATGGAAGACTACTTGAAAAAGATATTGTTAACCAAGGATGGATAAAAGCGACTTGAAGATCAGAAGGAAGGGGAAAGTAGTTAAAAGGGCTAGCCTCATTAACATGGGCAGCTAGCAGAGGTGGTGACATGGTTGTGGGAGCTTCCCCTTGAAAGGAGAGAAACCATGACCCCAAACCAGGTTCCCACGCAAACAGCACTAGTGCTGAGATCAGCAGATCATGTAGCATCCAGCACTGAAAGGCCGTGGGGTTTTTTTACTGAGGAGATATGAAAATCACAGGATATAAAGCCAGCATTTTTTTCAATTCTTTTTTTAAAGCTTTTTTAAAGATTTTATTTATTTACTTTTTAGAGAGACGGGAAGGGAGGGAGAAAGAGAGGGAGAAACAGCAATGTATGGTTGCCTCTCACATGGCCCTCACTGGGGACCTGGCCTGCAACCCAGGCATGTTCCCTGAGTGGGAATCGAACTGGGACCCTTTGGTTCCCAGCCTGCACTCAATCCAGTGAGCTACACCAGCTAGGGCACATTTTTTTAATTCTTAAAGGGATCAAACTACAGGTTTTGTGTTTGCAGCCATTCACCTTGGGCCCCACTGAAGGCAAGGTGGTACAAGGAGAGTCTGGAGTGGGAGACAATGGGGAAAGACATGAGGGAAGCAGCCATGGGGTTGTCTGTGTTAGTATTTACATGGATTCCACAGGAGCCGTCTTCCTTGGGAAGACCAAGGCTGTCCTAGCAAGAAAACAATCACCTTATGGACTTCCAGCCAAGATGGAGGTGTAGGTAGACACACGGTGCCTCCTCGCACAACCAAAAGAGGAAAAACAACAATTTAAAAAACAAAAACAGCCTGGTTGGTGTAGCTCAGTGGATTGAGCGTGGGCTGGGAACCAAAGAATCCCAGTTCGATTCCCAGTCGGGGCACATGCCTGGGTTGCAGGCTGGGTCCCCAGTGAGGGCCATGTGAGAGGCAACCATACATTGCTTTCTTCCTCTCTTTCTCTATCCCTTCTCCTCTCTCTAAAAATAAATAAATAAAATTTTAAAAACAAAACAAACAAACAAACAAACAAACAAACAAAAAAACCCAGCCAGATCTGACAGAAAACTGAACTGAGTGGAAGTCCGACAACCAAGGAGTTAAAGAAGACACATTCATCCAGACTGGTAAGTGGGGTAGAGCTGGGTGGAGAGCACTTGGCAAGATGTGGTTTGTGGAGCAGTACCGGCAATGTTCCAGCTGCCCGGAGAGGCCTGTGGGGGGCTCGCCTGGCCAAAATATGGCAGGCACACTCGGCAAAACTGGGACTGAGACTGGTGGACTGGGCGATCCCTCATTCTCATGCAGATAAACCGGGAGGAAAAGCTGGGGAGCTGAACAGACCAGGCGGCCAACCAACGCAGGGAAATAAAGCCTCAAACCACCGACTGAAAACACCCATGGGGGTTGAGGTGGCAGTGGGAGGAATTCCCAGCCTCACACGAGAGTTCATTGGGGAGACCCACAGGGATTTGGAACTGTTCAGGCCCGTCCACTCAACCCGGAGCCAGCAAAGAAGGGCCCAACTTGCTTGTGGGTAGCTGGGGAAGTGCAGAGAAGAGAGCAAGAGCCATTGTTCTCTCAGTCCCTGCCCCCACAGACAGTGTCACAACACAGTGACATGGGTTGCTCCACCCTGGTGAACACCTAAGGCTCTGCCCCTTAAAGTAACAGGCACACCGAGAAAAAAATGGCCAAAATGAAAGAACACATCAAAGCTCCAGAAAAAATACAACTAAGTGACGAAGAGATAGTCAACCTATCAGATGCTCAGTTCAAAACACTGGTAATCAGGATGCTCACAGAATTCAAAGAAAAATTGTTGCAATTAGTTGACCAAATGAAGGATAATATAAAGGAAATGAGGAGAAATATGCAGGGAATCAATAGGGATGAGAAGGAAACTGGGACTCAAATCAATGGAGTGGACCACAAGGAAGAAAAAAAAAAAAACATCCAACCACAAAAGAATGAAGAAACAAGAATTCAAAAAATGAAGAGAGGCTTAGGAACCTCCAGGACATCTTTAAACATCCCAACATCCGAGTTATAGGGGTGCCAGAAGGAGAAGAGGAAGACCAAGGGATTGAAAACTTATTTGAACAAATAACGAAGGAGAACTTCCCCAAGCTGGTGAAGGAAATAGATTTTCAGGAAGTCCAGGAAGCTCAGAGAGTCCCAAAGAAGTTGGACCCAAAGAGGAACACACCAAGGCACATCATAATGACATTACCCAAGATTAAAAATAAGGAGTGAATCTTAGAAGCAGCAAGAGAAAAGGAGACAGTTACCTACAAAGGAATTCCCAAGACTGTCAGCTGATTTCTCAAAAGAGACTTTGCAGGCAAGACGGGGTTGGGGAGAAGTATTCCAAGTCATGAAAGGCGAGGACCTACACCCAAAAATACTCTATCCAGCAAAGCTATCATTTAGAATGGAAGGGCAGATAAAGTGCTTCTCAGATAAGGTCAAGTCCAAGGAGTTTATCAACACCCAGCCTTTATTATATGACATGTTAAAGGGATTTATATAAGGCATGGAGGGATATCAACAGGGGAGTGGTAGGGGGAGAGAGAAGGAAAAGGTGCAGAGAATAAGTAGCATAAATGGTAGGTAGAAAACAGACAGCGGGAGGTTAAGAATAGTATAGAAAGTGTAGAAGACAAAGAACTTATGTGTATGACCCATGGACAAAAACTAAAGGGTGGGGAATGTGCGGGTGGAGGTGGAGGGGAAGAAAGGGCGGGAATTGGACAACTATAATAGCATAATCAATAAAATATATTAAAAAATAAAATAAAAAATAATGGAAGGTGAAATAAGGATTTTCCCAGACAAAAGAAGGCTTAAAGAATACACCTCCACCAAACCAGCTCTGCAAGAGATGCTAAAGGAACTGATTTAAGGACAGGAAGGGAAAGAGAAAGAGAGAAAAACAGGTACAAAAAAAATGGCAATGAATAAGTACCTATCAATAATAACCTTAAATGTAAATGGATTAAATGCTCCAATTAAAAGACATAGAATAGCGGAATGGATAAGAAAGCATGGCCTACACATATGCTGCCTACAAGAGACCCACCTCAGGGCAAAAGACTTACACAGACTGAGAGTGAAGGGCTGGAAACAAGTTTTCCAAGCCAACGGACAAAAAAAAAGAGCTGGGGTAGCAATACTCATATCAGACAAAATAGACTTCAAAAAAAGGGCCGTAAAGAGAGATCCAGAAGTATACTTTATAATACTCAAAGGAAGAATCAACCAAGAAGACATAAATATTGTAAATATATACGCACCCAAAACAGGAGCACCCAAATACATCAAGAAAATCTTGGAGGACTTCAAGAAAGACATTGATAGCAACACAATTATCGTAGGGGACTTCAACACTCCACTGTCAAAAACGGACAGATACTCCAAACAAAATATCAGCAAAGACATTGTGGCACTGAACAATGCCCTAGAAGAAATGGACTAAAGTGATGCATATAGGGCCCTTCACCCCAAAGAAGCTAAATATACATTCTTTTCAAATGCACATGGAACATTTCCAAAAATAGACCATATGACAGGACATAAAAAAAAACCTCAACAAATTAAAAAAAAATTGAAATGATACCAAGCATTTTCTCTGACCACAAGGGACTGAAATTAGAAACCAACCCAAAGGAAAAAAAAACCAATACACTCAAAATCATGGAGGCTGAATAGTATGCTCTTAAACAATGAATGTGCCAAGGATGATATTAGGGAAGAAATCAAAAAGTTTCTTGAAACCAATGAAAATGAACTGAAAACAACCCAAAACTTATGGAACACAGCAAAGGCAGTCCTGAGAGGGAAGTTCATAGTGATACAGGCCTACCTAAAAAAAACAGAAACAGTTTACACAAACAACCTAACACTACGCTTACAAGAACTCGAGGAACAACATCAAAGACAACCCAGAGCAAGAAGAAGGAAGGAAATAACCAAGATCAATCAGAATTAAATGACTTAGAGACTAAAAGGACAATTCTAAGGATCAATGAATCCAGGAGCTGGTTCTTTGAAAAGATAAACAAAATAGACAAGCCTTTAAGCAGGCTCATAAAGAAAAAAAGAGAGAGGACCCAAATAAAGTCAATCAGAAATGAAAGAGGAGATATTACAACTGATGCCACAGAAATACAAAGGATTATAAGTCACTACTATGAAGAACTGTATGCCAAGAAATATGAAAACCTAGGAGAAATGGACAAATTTTTGGAAAAATATAATCTTCCAAAACTCAATAAGGAAGAAACAGAAAGCCTGAACCAACCAATAACAGCAGATGAAATTAAAGCAGTAATCAAAAAACTCCCAACACACAAAAGCCCTGGACCAGATGGTTTCACAGGAGAATTCTACAAAGCTTTTAAGGAGGAACTAACGCCTATCCTTCAAAGACTATTCCAAAAAATCCAAAATGATGGAAGACTCCCAAACTCTTTTTATGATGCCAGAATCATCCTAATCACAAAACCAGAAAAAAACACAACAAAGAAAGAAAACTTCAGGCCAATATCACTGATGAACATTGATGCTAAAATTCTCAACCAAATATTAGCAAACCGCATCCAGCAATACATTAAAAAGATCATTCATCATGACCAAGTAGGTTTCATCTCAGGGATGCAAGGTTGGTACAACATTGGCAAAACAATAAACGTAATACATCACATGAACAAAAGCAAAGACAAAAATCACATGATCACATCAATAGATGCAGAAAAAGCATTCGATAAGGTGCAGCATCCATTTATGATAAAAACACTTAGCAAAGTGGGAATAGAGGAAGCATTCCTCAACATAATAAAGGCCATATATGAGAAACCTACAGCCAACATTATACTCAATGAACAAAACTAAAATCTTTCCCACTAAGATCAGGAACAAGACAAGGTTGCCCATATCACCACTTCCATTCAACATTGTTCTGGAAGTTTTGGCCAAAGCAATCAGACAAGAAAAGTAAATAAAAGGAATCCAAATTGGAAAGGAGGAAAAAAAAAACTGTCGTTGTTTGCAGACGACATGATAGTGTAGTTAGAAAATCCTATAGACTCCACCAAAAAACTACTCGATCTAATAATTGAATTTGGCGAGACAGCAGGATATAAAGTCAATATCCAGAAATAAAAAGCATTTTTTATAACAACAGTGAAACAGCAGAAACAGAAATCAGGAAAAAATCCATTTTGATATAGCAACAAAAAAAAAATAAAATACCGGGGAATACACCTAACCAAGGAGGTAAAGGACCTGTACTCAGAAAACTACACAGCACTGAAGAGAGAAATCATGGAAGACACAAACAAATGGAAACATATGCCATGCTCATGGATTGGAAGAATTAACATCATCAAAATGGCTATACTCGCCCAAGCAATGTATAGATTCAATGCAATCCCTATCAAAGTACCAATGGCGTATTTCACAGATATAGAACAAACACTTCAAAAATTTACATGGAACCATAAACGTCCCTGAATATCAGGTGCAATTTTGAGAAAGAAGAGCAAAGCAGGATGGATCACAATTCCTGATATCAAACTATGTTACAAAGCCACTGTAATCAAAACAGCCTGGTACTGGCATAAAAACAGACAGATAGACCAATGGAAGAGAATAGAGAGCCCAGAAACAAACCCAAGTCTCTACGGGCAATTAGTCTTTGACAAAGGGGGCAGAGCATTAAATGGAATAAAAATAGCCTCTTCAACAAATGGTGTTGGGAAATCTGGATGGCTACATGCAAAAAAATGAAACTCGAGCAACAACTTACACCATACACAAAAATAAATTCAAGGTGGATAAAAGACTTAAATGTAACTCATGACACCATAAAATTTCTAGAGGAAAACATCGGTAGGAAAATCTCAGACATTCCACGCAGCAGCATCTTCAGTGATATGTCCCCTAGAGCTAGGGACATAAAGGAAAGAATAAACAAATGGGACCTTATCAAAATAAAGAGCTTCTGTAGGGCTAAAGAAAACAGTATTAAAATAAAAAGGGAAACAACTGTATGGGGAAACATATTTGCCAATGATACCTCAGACAAGGGTCTGATCTCCAAAATATATAAAGAACTCATACGACTCCACTCCAGGAAGTCAAAAAACCCAATGAAAAAATGGGCAAAAGTCATGTACAGACACTTCTCGAAAAAAGACATACAGAGGGCATAGAATCATATGAAAATATGCTCAACATCATTAGCCATCAGAGAGATGCAAATTAAAACCACAATGAGATACCACCTCACACCAGTCAGAATGGCCATCATCAACAAAGCAACAGATAACCGTTGGAGGGGATGTGGAGAAAAGGGAACCCTCCTGCACTGTTGGAGGGAATGCAGACTGTTGCAGCCACTGTGGAAAACAGTATGGAACTTCCTCAGAAAAATGAAAATGGAACTGCCTTTCGACCCAGCAGTTCCACTACTGGGATTATACTCTAAGAATCCTGAAAAACCAATTCAAAAGAACCTTTGCACCCCAATGTTCACAGCAGCACAATTCACAATAGCCAAGTGCTGGAAACAACGTAAGTGCCCATCTACAAATGAATGGATCAAGAAACTATGGTACATTTACACAATGAAATTCTATGCAGCAGAAAGGGAGAAGGAACTTATACCCTTTGCAACAGCATGGATGGAACTGGAGAGCATTATGCTAAGTGAAGTAAGCCAGGCAGTGAGGAACAAATACCATATAATCTCACCTTTAACTGCATCATAACCAACAAAAGCAGAAAGCAAGCAAAACATTACCAGAGACATTGAAATTAAGAACAGTCTAACAATAGACAGGGGAGAGGGGAGAGGGGGGAGGGGGCAAAGGGGAGAAGGGTTTTCAGGAATCATTGTAGAGGACACATGGACAGAACTAAGGGGGAGGAGGGAGGGTAGAGGATGCAAGTAACTGTAATTGAACAAAAATAAAGTAAAATAAAAATAATCGGAATTTTTACGTATTTTATTAATTTCAATTTCCAGTGAGTTTTCCAGTATTTGTCTGATTAAAATTTAAGAAAAATAATTCAGTATACATTTTATAGTAAATCACAAAAAGTTTCATTGAAAAAAATATGTAAAACTAAAGTTGTTGTAATTTTACTGAACGTTGCCATTTGCGCAAAACATTAGCAAAAATGGCCTGCGCCAACGGTTAGCGTGCGATTAAAGCTAACCGCATACAATGTTAAAATTACTTCATTGTTCTATTGCAGTTGTCTGAATTTTCTTCCCACCAATCCCCTGACACCGCAAAAAGCCCACCTCCCTCCCTTGCTTCCATCCTCCTTCTTCGTTTTGTGCATGTGTCCTTTATAATAGTTCCTGAAAACCCTTCTCCCCACTGAACCCTACCTGCTCCCCTCTGGCTATTGTTAGATGGTTCTTTTTTTTAACTATTTTATTTTTTATTTTTTTAATTAATTTTTTTGTTTAATTACAGTTATTTGCAGCCTCTCCCCTCCCCCTCCCTTCCCCTCCCGTCCCAACCCCCAGCCTCCCTCCTCCCCCTTAGTTCTGTCCATGTGTCCTCTACAGTGATTTCTGAAAACTCTTCTCCCCATTGTCCCCTCCCCCCTCTCCCCTGTCTATTGTTAGACTGTTCTTAATTTCAGTGTCTCTGGTTATGTTTTGCTTGCTTTCTGCTTTTGTTGGTTATGATCCGGTTAAAGGTGAGATCATAAGGTATTTGTCCCTCACTGCCTGGCTTACTTCACTT
>PVJI01024772.1:0-21443 GCA_004026765.1 Micronycteris hirsuta
TCCAGGCATCCGTGTGTAAGCCGCTGTTTGTGGGGGTTTGGAGGGCAGGGGCTGATCTACCTTTGAGACCCCCTTGTGGGTTCTCAGGGGCATGCGGTAAGCGCAGAGTAAGTGTTTGTGGTTAAATGACTGAATCCTCATGTCCAGATACCGTGCTGCCCTGGCCAGCTGGTTGGAGCATGGCCCGATACGCCAAGGCTGTGGGTTCCGTCCCCAGTCAGGGCACGTACAAGAAGCAACCAACGAATGTATCAGTAAGTAGAACAACAATTGATGTTTCCCTCTCTCCCTCTCTCATCACCTTATAAAAAACTCAAACAGCCCCATCCTGAGTGTGTCATTCTGCTTTCCTGAGCAGGAGTCCTTTTTTTTTTTTTTATAATTTTTTTTTAAGATTTTATTTTTATTTATTTTTAGAGAGAGGGGAAGGGAGGGAGAGAAACAGCAATGTATGGTTGCCTCTCACATGGCCCTCATTGGGGACCTGGCCCGCAACCCAAGCATGTGCCCTGACTGGGAATTGAACCGGGACTGCTTGGTTCCCAGCCCGCGCTCAATCCACTGAGCTACACCAGCCAGGGCAGGAGTCCTTGTGATCAGATCGAGGGCAATTGTCCGCCCCAGGGAGCCGGGCCCCCAGCGCCCCTCCCCGCACCGCGTCTGTGGTTCTCCTGAGGGCCTCGCCCGAGTGGGGCTGCTCCAGTGGACCAAGGGGGCGACAGGCTGGGAGGGCAGGGGTTCAAACCCGAAACCTTCCGAGGCCAGTGTGCTTTTCCACCTTCCCGTGGCCCCAGTCCATGGGCAAACTGCCAACCCCCCCTTGTGCCCGGGCCCCGTGGCCATTCCTGGGCCAGCGGGCAGCTCCGGTGCTGAGCCTTTCTGCTTGTGCCTGCCTTTAGAGGCCCCGCTTTATTTTTCCTTCCTTCCTTCCTTTTTCATCCTACGAACTTCCTGGTCCTAGAGCCCAGCCCCATTCTTGTCAAGCCTTATTCAGTTGACTTATTTCTTAAGGGCTTTTGGAAAAACTCCTACTGCCCAGCAGGTCTAGCAGGTGTGTGACTCACGCACGTGGTGTATGCAGTTTCCGACCCCTGGACTCCTTCCCGTCCTGCCGGCTACTGCGACAGCTGGGACCCTCGCCTGCCAGTGGGGCCTGCCACCCCCACCCCCACTCCTGTCCCCGAGGGCTGGAATTGGATCACACAGAATCCAGGTCAGGTTTTTGGTTTTTGAACATCTCACCGAGCTGGAGGAGGATCCTTTGGAGCTCACTGGGGGTGTGAGTGGGTCTCTCCTTTGTTGATACCCTTGGGTTTTGGGCCGGGGACACCCTGTCCCCTCCCAGGTGACAGGGTGGGGCTTGGCGAGGGGAACTCTGCTGGGTGGGTCGCAGCCTCAGTGGATAGGACGCTGGCCCTCGTGACCACCTTGTGGGGCAGGTCAAGGCAAAGGGGGCTGAAGAATGCAGAGGGAGCCTCACAAGGGCCCGTGTCGGGGGGAAACTTCCCCCCACTCCCTTCTTAGGTCACAGAGTTTGATGATTGTGTGTGATATGGTCTCAAAGAACACCTAGTTCCACGGCATCATTTTATAGCTGGGAAAAGTGAGGCTCGGAGCGTGGGGAGTAACTCAAGGTCACCCCGTCAATGGGTGACCAAGCAGGGTCTGGAAGCAGAGCTGGCTGCTGCTTCTGCCTTCTCTGTGCCCACTCCTCTGTTCCTGTCTGTGGACCATCCTGGTAGCCCTCTCCCATGTCCTCCCATCCTGGCCACGTTAGGAAGGAGGAATGCAATGTGCACGACTCCACTGGCGTGATTCCGTGGGCTCATGGTTGGGAGCACTTTGAAGATCGCCCAGGCAGCTCCCTTCGCCGCGGCTCCCCGACAGGCAGCTGCTTAACCACAGCTTGCCTTTCTCCGGTGAGGGCGAGCTCACTGCTTTTCCCGGCTGCCTCTTTCCTGTGTGCGGCTGATGTATGGCGAATGTCACGCTTGCTGGATGCTTGCATTGTGCCAGGTACTTGGCTGACGGAGCATGTTACCTGCGTTCACTCACTTAACCCTCTCAGCACCCCTAGGAGGTGTTATTATTGTCATTCTTTTTTTTTTTTTAAAGATTTTATTTGTTTATTTTTTTAGAGAGAGGGAAAGGGAGGGAGACAGAGAGGGAGAGAAACAGCAATGTATGGTTGCCTCTCACATGGCCCTCACGGGGACCTGGCCCGCAACCCAGGCATGTCCCCTGACTGGGAATCGAACCGGGACCCTCTGGTTCCCAGCCCGCGCTCAATCCACTGAGCTACACCAGCCAGGCTATTATTGTCATTCTTGTTTATAGTGGAGGAAACAGACCCAGAGAGGTTAAGTAACTTACTCAGGAGTTCACAGCTTGAACATGGGAGCTGAGACTTGATGCGGGACGGGTCTGGTTCTGGAGCCGAACGGCACCCTTACCCCCTCGCTGGACCACGGTCATGGGCCGACCCAACAAGGCTCACCAGGGCAGGGGTCCGGCTGGGTGTGGCAAGGCTGGGTTGTAAGGGGGACGTTTAGATGAGTGCGTGGCCCTCTGGCTGGCCTCCCAGGGTCCTGAGGGCACAAATGTCACCTTGGAAGCTTTTCTCCTTTCTGCCATGCCCACTCCAAGGTAGCAAAAGAGGCAGGATGTGTGGGTGGGTGTGGCAGAGGGAGTAGGAGGGGCTTGGTCCTGGGGCTTTTTACTTTTTCCCATCATCCCCTTCCGGAGCTGCCTCTGCTGTGCTGCTCCTTGCGCTGCCGGGCTGGAAGGGTCCCTTGGTAATGAACAAGGGCGGTGCCCCGCGGAATGCGTCCGCAGTCCTGACGAGTCTCCCACCAGCCTGGGGAGCTGGGCGGGGCAGCAGGTGTGATCCCCACAGTGACGATCCTTGTCTTTAAGGGACGGAGTCTCAGAGGGGTGAGGTGACCTACTTGAGGTCACACAGCTAAGAGATGGCAGAGAGGCAGGCCCTCCCTCCTGGATTCTAACAGAGTGTGCTCCTCAGTGGGCTGGTCCCTCTTTTTTGGTGGCTTTTCCTCCACAGATCCTGGTACACCTGGGACAGGGGTATCTGAGGTGAGGATGCCTTCCCTGCTGTTGGCCCCTGAATCAGCAGGGTTTCCTGAGGCACAGCTGGGAGCCACCAACTCGCTCTGCACCCCACCCCCCACCCCCTGGACTATGCCAGCAGTCCTGGCCGGGTCTCCTCAGCCAGCGAGACTTTGGGGCCTTCGCCGGGGTGACTGGTCTGATGCCATTCCCATCCCTGCCCCCTAGACCGTGAAAAGGGTCCCTGTGTCCCCTTCAGGGGCCTGGTTCTGTTCTGTCTCCTCCCTCTCAGGGTAATAATCGCACCGTGGCACCGTCGCTCGCTAGCACGGCCACCTGACATTCCCATCTGTGGGGCACTCGCCGTGTGCTGAGCTCTGTGCCGGCCTCCTGGCCACCCCCACTCACAGATGAGGAAGCCAGGGCTCGAAGCGGTGAAATCGCCTGACCTCTGGGCCGGGCCGGGCCACCATGGTGCTCGAGAACTGCGGGTTCTGGTTGTGTTCTGACTTGGGCAAGGCGCTCAGCCTCTCAGGGCCCGAGTCCCCCTCTGGATGCAGGGGCTGACCTCACCCAGGGCTGTGAATTGTTGCCATACTGGGAATGCCTTTAATCCCTGAATTAGTGGGAAGAGAGCCAATGCCCGGTGCCTGGGACGGCCTTGACTTTCAATCTCCACAGTCGCCCCGGGAGGTAGGAACCCCAGCCAGCTCTGCAGCAGGGAGCTGAGACTCAGATAAGGGAGGTCACAGGACTCGTAGGTGGGGAAGCAGGGATTTGACCTGGTCTGTGTGTTCCCAGAGGTGAGCACCTCCCACTGTGATGAAACAGGTCCCTGCCCTGAGATGGGGGCCCCCAGGCTCTGAGCAGTGAGTAGGTTTGGGGACACCCCTCTTTGGATTCAAGGTGGTCAGGCTCATGGAAGCAGGTTCCCAGCAGCTTAGCGGGTAGGTCCAAGGCAGGTGGGGTGCAGCCACAAAGTGAGTCCCCAGCCCCCCGACTCAGGCTTCTTCCCACTTTGCCATTTGGATAATGAGAGAGACAGACCCCTTCTCCATCCTTCCTTCCTTGTCTCAGGGACAGTGGCTGTCCTTGTGCCCGGGGGCCAGGAAATAGGCATCTCTCCTGGCCAATCAGGGACCTGCTCCGCAGGTAACCCCTTTCCCGTCTCCTGGTCCAGCCAAGCCCACTCAGCAGAGGGAGGGAGGGAGGGAGGCAGCGGGGTTAGGTGGTACCTCTGCCCAGCACCTCCCTCCTCATCTTACCCTACGGCTTGGTTGTCCTGCTGCCCAGTGTCATAATTAAATCTGATAAATGTTCATTCTATCTGATGGAAGGGGCTCCAATGTCATGGCTTGTTTGAGACAGGCTCGGGTGGGGACGGGGACCTCAGACTGGGAGCCAGAAGGCAGCCTCTGCTCCCATTCCATTCCTCACCTTGTGTAACTGAAAAAAAAAATTTTTTTTAATCTACTGTTTTAGGGAAGGGGGAAGGGAGGGAGAAAGAGAGAGAGGGAGACATCGATGTGAGAGAGAAACACTGATTGGTCGCCTGTCATATGCACCCTGACTCTCAACCCAGGCATGTTGTACCCTTTGCTTTGAGGGATGAAGCCCCGCCCACTGAGCCACAGGAGTCAGGGCAGCCCTGTGTGACCTTGAGCAAATCCTTTGCCCTCGCAGTTTCCCTTCCGTGAGAAGGGCGGGGTTGGCTTGGATCCTTCCTAAGGGCTCTTGCAGCTCTGAAAATCTCTGAATCGCTCAAATGTGACTCCGAGGTGCCCTCTGGGCTCCCTGCCATCTCTCCCTGCTTCCCACAAAGCTGAGGAGCACAGGAATGTAGGGGAGGCGGTGTTTGCTTCTGACACATGGGAACTGGTAGGGACTGGATTGGTCTCCACAAAACCCGCTCCAGTTCTGTCTGGCCAATTTCGGGATAAGACCAGGATGCCAGTGTTTGCCCAGCTGTGGGGGAGAGCCCTCCTGAGGTCCTAGCCACCTTGTCACTAGTGGAGACAGCATGAACTTTGGGGTCAGGCTTGAGATCAAACCCTATCTCTGTCTCTTCTAATGGTGTGAACTTGGGCGAGTCACTTGCTCTTGGTCACTGAACAGGAAGCTAGTAATGCAAAACTCACTGAGGTGTGACGAGGGTGAGGCATTGTCCCAGGCACAGCCCCTGGCCTGGCACGTAGTAAGTGCTCAGAAAAAGCAAGGGCGTATCCTTTCTTTGGGCCCCAGCGCCATCCCAATGCCTCATTTCTGGTAAATAGATCAGGCTGCAGGATGACAGGATGCCTCGCCCTGCTGTCCAGGACCTCAATGCCATGTCTATGCAGACAAGCGGATGTCTGCAGGTGGTAGGGATGATACCGAGCTTTATAGTTTTCCCCTTCTTTCTTAAAACTACAAAACTGGCCCCGTGCTACAATGCGTGCTTTTGCACCTGGGTTTCTTCTTCTCTGCGTCTTGCTGGAAGCCCGGGGCTCTGCAGGGGTGAGCGGGGAGGAGGAGAGCCTGCTTCACCCTGATCTGACCCCACATCTGGCTGGTTGGCTCAAGCCAATGATCCAAACTCAAGAGGTCCAAGAATTTGAGGGGCAGCACGAGACGTTTTAAATGATCAACTAGAGAACAAGCCCCCTAAAGCTCAAGGCTCCTGGTGGGGGCTCCAGAATTCTGAGATGGCACCCAGGGGATGGGCTGGGGCTGACTCCCCGGCATCTGGTCCCGCTCTGTTCCGGACCCAGGCCTGGAGCCACAGGGCAGGGAGACGTGGTTTGGGAGGGAGCAGATAAAATTCCCTGCCGAGTTTCTGGGAAAGGGGAAACGTGCTCAATCATGCTGCTATTTACTTTCAGCTGTCACCCACTCATCACCCCTGTTTTCCCCTCCCTGATAATCAGCACACCCCTCTCTGCTTTCCCCGGAGTCTTGGCCAGGGGATTTTCCAATTAGCAGAGCGACTGCCTCCAGCTTTCTCTGGCTTTACTGACGGGGTGGGTGGCTGCAGTGTGAGAGGCATGTACTGTTCTTTAGTTCTTTTCCTCTTGTTTTTTGACTGTATTTATCTACCTGCCCATCCATCCATCTATGTGTCCACCTACCCACCCATCTGCCCGTCCATCCAACCGTCTATTCATCCATCATCGTTCATCTATCCATCCAACATTCATCCATCTGTGTGTCCATCCATCTATCCATCCATCCGTTTGCCCATCCACTCTCCCATCCATATGTCCAGCCACCCATCTAAAGACTGTTTATTGAATGTCTCCTCTGGGCCTGGCACTGTGTTCAAGGGATCCAAGTCTGTGTCATACAGACATGGTCCTGTCCTCAGGGATATGACAGTGCCGCAGAGATGACAGACACTTCAGCAAGTAGTCCAGTGCTTTGTGCTGCCACCTTACTGTCCCTGCTTATCAGTCCCCTTTATCTATTGCATGTGGTGATGACAGTGCCTACCTCACAGGGTGATTGTGAGGAGCTGGCGAGATAAAACGGGAAGGGCTGGCCCAGTGCCTGGCATGTAGTAAGTGCTCAATAAACGTTAACTATGCTGGCAATGATGAAGATGATGATGATGATGGTAGAGATCACCTAAATCAGCGTCTGACACTAACTGGGCAACCATATGTTTCCATGAATTGTCCTGGGCAGCAATGGGGGGTAATAGGGGAACAGTGACGAAGGGCAGGCCCCAAGCCAGCTTCTCAGGGTGGGGCAGCACACAAGGACATTATTTTATTTTTTTTAAAGGTTTTTTTTTTTAAGATTTTATTTTTATTTATTTTTAGAGAGAGGAGAAGGGAGGGAGAAAGAGCAATGTATGGTTGCCTCTCACATGGCCCTCACTGGGGACCTGGCCCGCAACCCAGGCATGTGCCCAGACTGGGAATCGAACTGGGACCTTTTGGTTCCCAGCCCGTGCTCAATCCACTGAGCTACACCAGTCGGGCAGAAGGACATTATTTCAACAAAGTGTGCTGGCTGTGCCCTCTGGTGGGGGAGTATGTGTGTCTGAGGTCTTCCTGGGGAGCCTGAGACAACACAGTCACCTCCTTGGTTTGCCCACTTCGGAATCGGTGGTGAAGCCTCTTAGGGCAAAAGAAGCCTAGAGACAGGAGCGGTAGGCCGCCTTGGCGGGGGCTGGTGCAGGCTGTCTGGAAAGCTCCCGGAAGCTGAGGGCAGGCCGGGTGGCCAGGGGAGGCAGAGGTGGGGAGGAGCCCTGTGCTGGGGGCTCGGGGAAGTGGCTGAAGATGGAGCTCCAGAGGAAACAGCTAGAAGTGGTCAGGGGGGTCCCTGGGGGTCCCCCATGGGGCTGATGGGGGCTGGGGCATGTCAGTTGTGTTTGCCCCTTGTGGGAATGGCACCAGGAACACAGTGGGTGCTTATTTGAGGATTGTGGGGAGGTTTTTTGAATGCAAACCAAGACAATCGGCATCCCAATTTAGTTTTGTTATTGTGCGGACTTATTTGTAAAAAGCAGTAGTTCTGGAACCAGACAGAAGTGGGTTTAAATCCTGATACCCTCACATCCCAGCTCTGTGGAACTCCGGTAGGACACTCTCCTTTCTCAGCCTCAGTTTCCTCACCTGCCAACCAGGAACTGTGAGCTGTTGGGTACATGGGAGATGGTGAAGGCGTTTAGAAGCCACCCGGTAAAGGTGACTGCTTTGTCATTATCCATGCATCTGGGTGACACCCAGGGTGGTGAGCCAGGGCAGTGGGATGGGGCCTATGGGAATAGAGTGCCTGCTGAACCCCACACTGTGAAGTTTGGAGGAGACCTGGGATCTGTTGCTTACTTGCTGTGTGACCTTAGGTAGGCTACCTACCTCTCTGTGCCTTAGCTCCTCCTGTGAAAAAGGGGATCTTGAAAGCGGCCATTCTATAGGGTTCTTGCCAGAGCACATGGGCTCATGTATGAAGAGCAGGGGGCCCGGCGTACTGTATGGACATGCTCAGTGAAGCGGGCTATCGTCATCCACGTTGGCCTTCAGCGGAGGAGTGGGTGAACCTGCTGGGGAGTGTGAATGCGGATGGGGGGAAGGACTCCGGTTTTACCTGAGGAAAGGGGCCTGATGTGCTCTCCCTTCCTAAGTGGACCACCCTGCTCTGTCTCTGCTGACACGGGGGGTAGGTCAACAGGACCACGCTGGCGCAGGCGTGGAGGCCTCAAAGATGCTTACTTAGTTCCAGAAATAAACCTGAGAAAATCATTCGATTTAACCTCTTGGGTTCCACGGGGCAGGGCTTGAGCGGTCATAACCAGAGGCCACGTGGTATGGAGGAGGGAGCCCAGAGTCTGGGTTTCAACCCTGACTCCTCCACTCTCCCGCTGTGTGATCCTGCGCAAGCCACCCAACCTCTCTGGGTCTGCTTCCTTATTCACACACTGGGACAAAGGCCCCTTCCTCGCAGGGCTGTCTGTAGGCTGAGCACACTGTGGGTCTCTGTAGTCAGGAGTGATTTTGCAGGCTCCACTGCGGGCGAGGGAGTAGATGTTAATGAACGCTGGGGCTGGTCCAGAAATCCAGTCTATAAAACTCCTGCCTGCAGCTTCTGGTGCGTTGCTAATGGGAGCTTATGTGAAGGACACAGCAGGATAAGGGCCCATTGTTTGGAGCTGGGATGGTTTTATGACTCTTAGAAAGCGTCTTTCATCTGGGAAGCCAGGGAGCTTATGGAACCTTCCAGCCCTGGGCGGTGAAACTGGGGACGCTGAAGGTTTCTGGGGCTGGTGCCAGGCTGTGGCCTTGGCCAGACCTGCCAACCGCCCCCTCCCCCGACCCCATACAGCCTGGGCGAGCAAGTGGGAGTGGGGGCAGCTAAGACCCCCTGTCGCGTCACTGCAGTCCCAGGGATGGCAGCTGCAGACCTCCCTTCCCCAGGCCCAGGTCCTCTCCTCCTGGAGACCTTCGGTCGGACTCCAGGCCCCAGCCTGCTCCCCATCCTCGGCAATCAATGCCACATTCTCCTCATCCTAGAGCAGCTTCTAGAACAGGCCTTGGGCCCTGTCCACTGTCAGCTGACCAGCAGCTCTCACGCCTGGGAGCCTCTCCTGGCACGCTGAGCCTGGCTAGGGGCAGTAATATGATGCCAGGAAGCGAAGGCCTTGCTTTCCTTGTCCTTTCTGGCTCCTTGGCCAGGCCCCAAGCCGAGAAATCCAGCCTCCTTTGGCTCATAGACAGCTGCCGGCCCTCTGCCTGCTTTTCCTCAGCGGAGGCTGCAGCCGCCCGGGGATGGTGCTGGCTTCCTCGTGTGGACTGGACTGGCACATGGGGCCTGTGGGGTCTGTGTCTGCAGCTGCCTTTGATGCTCAGGGCTGTGAGACTTCCCCTTTACCCGCCATTTTCCATGTGGGGAGATACAGGAAGGCTGGAGCAGGATGTTTGGGGATGCCTTTATTGGGCCCAGAATCCCTCCTCACCCTGCAGGGACAATAGCCATGGGCAGGGAGCACTACCTGAATATTAATGAACTCCTCCTCTCCACCACAGGAATAAAAATCCATGCAGGTCAGCACAAGTAAAGGGTGGGGGGCTCTCTGTAAGGGCACAACAGGACATGCTGCTGGACATTCCAGGCCAGGATGGAATGCCTTTGTGCCTCAGTTTTTTCAGCTGTAAAATGTGATAAAACTGCCTGCCTTCTAGGTTTGCTGTGGGGATTAAGTGAGTTAATACACATACAGTGCTTATACAGAGCCTGTGCTTTGGGACAGTTTGCTATTATATCGCTGTGAATGCCTTCTAGGGCCATGTGGTCTCTGCTTCACTGTCTTTTTCTCCTACTTTACTCTGCACTTCTGGTTTGGTTTTTTTTTCCCTCCTCTGGCGATTCTGATCTCCCAGAACCTCAGCTTGAACTTGGCTGTGGTTCGTTGCAGCATGAATGCTGGCCCCAGCTCTGCACAGTCTTTCAGGCTCAGTGTCCATTGTCATTTGACCAACTCAGCCTCTCAGTTTTCCAGTTCCAAGTTCCTGGAAGAAGCGAGCTGATTGGCTGTGTGTTGGTGAGATTTGTCCAATGAGCTGTGCTGGGGAGGAGTGGGCTGCCATGGCACATGGGGTTGGTTGTGCGCACCCTGGCATGTTCACCCCGGCGGCATCAGGAACTCCGCTAGAGCAGCAGCAGCGGAACTGTGGACTACGGTTTGGTGCATTTTCTGACAACCCACAGGGGCGTGCCCACGTTTCTGAGTGTTCAGGACAAGCTTTCAGAACTCTTCTCGGTGCTCGCGCTTGCAGCCGGGTTGGCTCATAAATTACTAGCCCACTTACATTTTGAAATAGTTGCACTGGCGGGGTAGCTCGGTTGGTTAGCGTGTTGTCCCGATGTGGCAAGGTTGTGTGTTTGATCTCTGGTCAGGAAACACACAAGAAGCAATCAAAGAATTCTCTTTTTCTCTCCCCCTTCCCCTCTCTTCCTCTAAAATAATAAAAAAAAAATTGAAATAGTTGCCAATATTAAAAACCAGGGGATTTCATATAGAAATCGGATTTCTGGTGTCTCTTGGGAAAAAATAAAGAAAGCCTTGGAGACACTGGGGATGCATCTATTAGCGCGGGGTGGTGGCTACCCCCTTCTCCAGGGGCATGTGCTTTCCAGGCCTCTGGGGGTCCCCTCTCCCTGTGGTGTCCCTGATCCTAAAACTGAGTGTCCGTTGTCATACACATTCATCCTGCTTCTCCCATTTTCATCCCCTACCTGGTCCCTTGGGCACCGGCAGGGGCCACCTGATTCACTCTCGCTGGGAATGGGAATTGCATGAAGAAAAAGAAAAAGACATAGCTTTTCAAAAATTTGGAATATGTATATGTATATAGTTCTGTGCCAAATATTACCAAATATTATTTCATTTAACTCTCTACACAACCCCTGCGAAGCCGGTATTATTATTTCCACTCATACTATACAGATGATAACACTGAGGATCAGGGAATTCGGCAACTTGTTCTAGATTGGCACAGGCCCCTGGCTTTTGAATAACTTCAGATTTACGGAAAAGTTGCAAGTACAGCTTTTCTCCGCTGAGGCATTTGCGAGGAAACGGCTGACGATGTTTTTTAACTCTGGACACGTTGGTGTGTATTGCCTGCCAACAAACACATGCCACTCACTATACAACCAGGAGGCGACCCTCAGCACCAGGAAATTACACACGGCATTTTGCCCCCCAGGCTTCAGACCCTGTTGGAGTCGTGCCAGTTGTCCCAACAGTGCCCTTGAGAGGAGAAGGATGGAGTTCAGAACCACACGCGGCATTTAGTTGTTGAGGGTCTTCAGTTTCCTTCCGTCTGGAAAAGTTCCTTAGTCTTTCCTTGACTTTTATGACCTTGGCGTTTCAAAAGCCACTCAGAGGCTGTCTCTCAGTTTGGGCGTGGTTGATGGTTGCCAGTGACTGTGTGAGTTACGCATCTTTGGCAGGACGATCAGGAAGGGAAGTCCTGTGTTTCTCAGCGCATCCCATCAAGGAGACGCGTGGTGTTCAAATATCCCACCGCTGGTCAAACGCAGTCTGGTCACTGGCGTGAGGACGTGTCTGCTGAGTTTCTCTACTGTAGAGTTGCTCTCTCTGCCTCGTGGTTGGTATTTTGTGGGGAAGTACTTTGAATGTTTGTAAACAGCCATCTCTAACTTTCAATTTCTTCATTTACTGACTGACATCAGTGTGGACTCTTGGTTTTCTGTTGCATTCAGTGGAATATAAATCCTTACAATTATTATTTATTTTGATGCTCAAGTTGCCCTCAGCTTGGCTATTTGGAACCTCTTTGCACTGGTTTCTGTGTCCCTTTGCTATGTCCCCATCACTTCTTGAGCAATGTATTAATTTCTGGCACAAGCCCTGGCTACTGTAGCTCAGTGGATTGAGCCCGGGCTGCAAACCAAAGGGTCGCCAGTTCGATTCCCAGTCAGGGCACATGCCTGGGTTGCAGGCCAGGTCCCCAGTGGGGGCCGTGTGAGAGGCAACCATACATTGATGTTTCTGTCTCTCTCTTTCTCCCTCCCTTCCCTTCTGTCTAAAAATAAATAAAAAATCTTAAAAAAAAATTTCTGGCATAATATGTTTTAGGCTCAACTTGTTTTCTCCAAGGAGCTCTGGTTCTTTTTAGTGGAGAATGGTATTTAGAAACTATGATCTAGCTTCTAAATGTAAGCATCACTATTGGGATGTTCCTGCTCCCAGGTCCTCTCGGTAGAGAGACCTGCAAGCTCACACCAATACTTCCAACACCGCAGGTCCATCCTACTCTTCCTCCTTTCCCTGTTTATAATTCCCTTCTCTAACAGTGAGAATCCCAAGAGTTTGAGCTCTTGACCATTACTATACTAGTTTGCCTCCCATCAATAATAGTTACAACTGTGTATGATAATATAGTATTTCTTAATTTATTTGAGACAGGGGAAGGGAGGGAGAGAAACATCCATGTGGGAGAGAAACATTGACTGGATGCCTCTCACACCTGCCCCGACCAGGGGACGGAACCTAGGCATGCGCCCTGACCAGAAATCAAACCAGTGAACCTTTTGCTTTGCAGGATGATGCCCAACCAATTAAGCTGCACCAGTCAGGGCGAGCATATAGTATTAAGTAGCATATTTATTTAATTTTGTCAGTGAGAAGTTGAAAAATCTCTGTTAGGCTATACTAGGTGGATCCTCCCAAATCTTGTGGCACAGAAGAGGGCAAAGGGGTTATCGTTCCCACTCTATGGGCAGCGGGACCAAGTGCAAGAGGGTGAGGGCTGGTCTCAAGGTCCTACAGAGATCTCAGGGCGGAATCAGGCCCAGAGCCCTGTACTGGGTCCATGTCTAGCCCATTCAACACGAGCTGTCTCCCCAGCCCCTGGTTGTCTTGGGAGAACTTGGAGACTACCCCCCCAAGAGAATAAACTGCTCGGACTGGCCTCCTCCTGATACCTAGGCCTGTGAAATGGCAGCTCAGAGAAGTCAAGTTTCCCTTTCCACGGAGCCCCCGGCAACACCTCCACCTGCGGCTGTGCCTTAGACCCCATCTTGCTTCCCATACATGCAGGTCCTGGGTTGTGAGGCATCTGAGAGGCTTGGAGGGTTGCTTGATGCACCCCAGCCCCCTTCAAAATGCCCATCCTAGGGAACAGGGGCAGGAGTGTGTGGGGAGAGGGTTTCGCCTTGGTTAGACAGCCTCCATCATCCTCATTTGTAATGAAAACGTGATCCAGCCTCTCTTGGGTAAGAGCCCGTCCGTGACTGGTTTGGTGACATAGTAGACGTTGAGCACTGACAGTTTCCTGCACGCTCTCCGTTGTTCTGCCGGTGTGAGGGTTGCATCTGGGCTTGGGAAGTCCACTGTCCCATCTACCCCCTTCCTTTCTGACCCACTGTGGGCTTGGGCTGGGGGAAGGGGGGCCAGACTGGGAGGCAGAGGCAGGAGCCCTGGGTTTCCATCTTGACTTTGCCACCAGTTTGCTAGGCAACCTGGGGCAAGTCATCTAGCCTCTCCGGCCAATGGAAAGTACCAGCCCTGCGCTCCCTCCCTCTTTCCCAGGTCAGTGGTGGAGATGAGGGGGGAGCAGAGTCCCAGCCCCATTCAGACGCATCATTAATGATTATGCTTACGCAGAAAACCCTGTCCTCGCCAGAATGCACAGTGAGTGGGAAATTCTGGTTCATTGAATGTTCGGGGACATGGAAATGTTCCCAGAAATTCTTTCTGTTCATTTTGTGGCTAATGAAACCCATTCATTCAACTATTAGCAAATATTTGTCTCCTGCCTATGCTCTGCCAGGCTCTGTCCCAGGTGTTGGGGATTCCAGTGTGAATGACATAACTGAGTCCCAGCTCCCAGGGACTCACGGTCTCGGGAAAGACACGGGGCAAGTAGCCACAGAACACGGTGGGATGGGCACACTGATGCGGGGAGCACAGGACCCTGGGCGGGCCCTGGGGTGGAGCCTGGGGGCACTAGAGAGAGATCCTTGAGAAGGTATTATTTATATTGAGGGCATCAAAGAGCGGCTAGCTACTGACTCTGGGGGATGGAGGCAGAAGGAACAGCATGGGCAAAGGCCCAGGGAACACCTTGCACATTCATTTGTGCTGTGGAGCATAGGGTGTGCAGCTAGGGAGGTGAGAGAGAAGGGGTGTGTGTGTCAGGAGAGGGAGATGGCGGAGAGATCAAGAATGTAGAATAGTCCTGGCCGGTGTGGCTCAGTGGATTGAGTGCGGGCTGTGAACCAAAGGGTCACTGGTTTGATTCCCAGTCAGGGCACATGCCTGGGTTGTGGGTTGGGTCCCCAGTAGGAGGCGTGTGAGAGGCAACCACACACTGATGTTTCTCTCCCTCTTTTTCTCCTTCCCTTCCCCTCACTCTAAAAATAAATAGATAAAATCTTAAAGAAAAATGTAGGAGACTGTGGCCTGGCCCAGGGCCTGGGCTAGCCTGGAAGGTGAGGGCTGCAGGCTCATTTATTCAAGTGTGTGTTGCTTTCTCCTAAAAGTACAATGTCGAAGGGGAAATGAACTGAAAACACTAATTCCCAGAGCAGGGGCCTCCAAGTCAGATGGGTCACACAGGGCTGGGAGGCCAGCGGAGGACACAGCTCCGGTACAGAGTCGTGGCTCTTTGGGGACTGTGGAGTGTGACCTCAGGGGACCAGGGCCTGGCAATATCAAATCTTCAGATTTGTTAAGAGAAGCCAGCAATCTGGCTTTTTCCAGGATATCTTCCAATTGTTAGATGTTGGTCACAGATTAACAATTTGTTGGCAACAACGAAACCACCACGGGCGGATGGGTGAAGCAAAATGGTTCCGCGGGCTCCATTCGTTCTATGAGCTGGTGGAGTGCAGCCCTGGACTCAGAGGGCTCTGCTGATAAGGGGTTGAGGGTGTCCACGGAAATCTACTATGATCCTCTAAGGGTCCCACCCTGTGCTGGGCTCTGGGGCATGGTGGGGGCCTGGGGTATGACCCCTTACCTCAAGTCTGGATCATAGCTGCCCTCAAACTAGAGACAGTTCAAATCAGTTCCTACCCTGAGCCAACTTCAAAACAGCAAAAGCAACTAACCAAAGGTTGGCGTGCTGCAGAGCTCAGAGGAGAGCAGTGGTCAGGGAACAAAGGCCAAGTGGGGAGGTTTCCTGGGCACTCTGGGTCTTCCGGGGGTTCTGGGAGGGAGGGTAAGTCCAGTGCGATGGAAGAGGGGCAGACATTCAGCCCGGAGGGCTCAGGAGGGCTCAGGCCCAGGAGGAGAACTAGAGCCAGGGATGGGGGTCAGTGTGGATCTGAGAGACCTTGAATGCAGGTTCAGAACATCTGAATTCTGGTCTGAGGCTTTACTGCTACGAGCCCCGGGCCACTGGCTGGACATCTGGAGCTGTTCTCGCTGCTTTGCTAGCGCTCCAGAAACTTTCCTCTCTGTGGTCATGGCCAGCGTGTATTTGCCCCGGAATGGAAGCTCCGGCAGCTCGTCAAGGTAAGGACCATGCCTGTTTTGCTCAGTGATGTGTCCTGCGTGCCTAGAAGGATGTCTGGAACACAGTAAGTGCTCAACAAACATTTACCGGCTGATTACGATGAGCCGAGTGTTGCTGTAGGCCTGGGGCTTCGGACAACTCTGTGCACAAGTCTTAGGATGGGCTCTGCGCGCTTGTGTTCCCGTGTGGACCTGGACAATAAACGGACCAAGCAGCCAATGAATGAGATGATTTCAGAGAGTGCGGCTCGAGTGCGGCTCGTTTCAGTTCACTGGAGTGGCCTATTCATCTGGGTCTCCTCCTGGCCTCTGAGAGCAGAGCGGGCAGGGCTGGGGTCTGTCTGGTCCCTTGTTTCATTCCGAGCTCCTGAGGCTGGTGCCTGACAAATAGGGAGTAGTGAAGAAAAAGGTTTCTGCTGGCTGCACCAGCTAAACGAACACAGTGTGGCAGAGATTCCAGCCCACATGCACCTGTGCCCTTTGGAGTCTCCAGAACTCATTATTATCAACCCAGGAGTAATTGCTGATAAGCCTGAGTGTGAATTTCACTGCAAATTGAGGGGTAGCAGGGCACTGTTTAATAACTTCAGGGATAATCTTAATTAATGACCTGATAACTATAATTAATTGCATCATATCCGGAGGCCCTCTCTGGAATTCTGGGAGGGAGTAACTAGCACTTGGCAGCTCTGGGGGCTGGAAGGAAGGACGTGGTAGGATCTTCCCACCACTTTGCTGGGTGAACTTTGGCAGGTTACTCACAGCTCCGAGCCTCAGTTTCCTCATCAGGAAGATGGTGCTATATGGCAGGGCTGTTGCCAGTTCAGTGGGATGTTCTTACTTAGCATAGCAAACGCTTCATGCCTGCAGCTGCTAGGGTCATAGTTACTGAGGTCATTTACGGAGGCCGGTGGCAATGCCACCAGGGCCTGGAGGGCTCTCCACCATCTGAGACTGGGTGGAAGCTGTCACACTTCTGGGTTTTCCCCTGGAGCCATCCCAGGATCTCTCACCTTCCGGGAAACACCTGAGCAAACTCCGGAACCTGAGGACAGAGAAGCAAGCAGCCAGCGTGCAGTGGGACAGCTGGGTAACGGGATGGTGTGTGGGAGCTTCTGGCGGGAGAAACGGGGAAGTGGGAGGGGACACTGGGAGTGAAGGGAGGGTCCCTGTGGGGCCTGGGGCAAAGTCCCACCCCCTGCAGGCCTCAGTTTCCCCAACTGTGTTGCGAGAGGTTGGGTCAGGTTGACCGAGCAGGGCCAGTGGTCCTCCTGCCACCGGTGGTTGGGGGCTCCCCTCTTCCCTGTCCCGCGTCCTCCGGGGGCGCGCGCTCAGGCAGGGGCGCGGCGCGGCCGGCCACCAGGGGTTAAGCGGTGACTTCAGCGGCAGCGGGCGAGCGGGGCGGCGCCGCGTCTCCCTGCTCTGCGGCTGGACCAGGCCGCTGCGAGGCGGGCGCACTCCCGGCGGGGCCGCGACCTCGCGGGCGGCGCGCGGCGCGCTGCGCGGCCATTGGTTCGGTGGCAGCGGCAGCGGGCGGGCGGTGGGGCGCGGGGTTGGGCCGGCCCGGCCATGGGCGCCCGCGGCGGCCGGGCGGCTGAGGCGCGGAGCCGGCCGCCGGCGCCTTTGTGAGCGGCACGGATAACAAAGGCGCGGCGGGAGCGGGTGAGTGCGGCCCGCGGGAGGGGGCCGGGCGGGGGGCCGCGGGCGCCGGCGGCTCGGGGCTCCGCGAGGGGGTGTGCGGCTCCGGGCGCCTCCGTGGCGGGGGTGGTGGGGCGTCTCTGTGTCAGGGTCGCGGAGAGTCCGGCGGCGCCGTTACTTGGATCGTCCCGGCCCTTCTGCGGACGTCTGCCTCTGCGGGATCTTTGTGTGTCCCTGCTCCGCGCGGTGCGAGCCTGGCGTCTTCTCCGAGTGCCCCTGGGTGTGTCCGAGAGTGTGTATCTCTGTGCCTCCGGGTGTGAGAGTCCAAGCCTGGATCTGCCCTGGGTCCCTGGTGTGCGTGTGTTTCCAGGAGCTGGCGACTTCTCTCTCTGTCCGTGTGTCCCGGGAGCCTGTGTGTGTGGATGCGTCTCTTGGTCTGCTGTCTGTGTGGGGGTGTCTCCTTGTGTAGTTCGGTTGTGAGTGTGTATGTGTATGTCCTGAGTGTGAGTGTGCGAACCCCCTCCCCCACGGGAGTCTCTGTGTCCCTTGGGTGTCCTGTCTCTGCATGACTTCTGTGTTTCCTGCATCAGTGTGTGTGTGTGTGACTCTGTGCCTCACTTTCCTGTCAACTGATGGGACCTTCAGGTTCTGCTGTTGTCCGTTGCTCACCTCCCCCCCACACTGACCTTGGGGGTCTCTGGGATTACATGAAGTCAGGGAATGCTCCTGGCACCTCAGTGCTGGGTGAGCCTCTCCAGCCTGGACACCCGCCCAGAGATGGCACAGGGGAAGCTTCACAGAGAAGGGGCTGGTGGGAGGGGAGGGAGGGTGCCCTGCCCAGTGGGAAGGCCATGGCCGCAGAGCCCGGTCACACCTGGACACTCCTTGAGGCAGGAAGTATATCGGGTGGGCCCCACTGAGAATGAAGACCAGTGCGTGGCTTCCAGGGGTGGTCTCTGAGAGGGGAGCCCAGGCCCGAAGTAGGAGAATTCTGGGAGTTTCTCCACCCTCTCCCAGGGCAGGGGCCCTGGGGCAGGGGTCAGGAATCTTCTTTTAGCCTGGAGAGCCCAGGAGCCTGAGGACCCCAGCTCAGGCCACAGCAAGGGGGTGCTGCTGGGTGGGCGGCACTTCTCCCCACTTTGGAGCTGAGACCTTGGTTTGTCTCAAAGTCCTTGGTCTTCCTGAGGGATTCAGTCAAGGGAAGCCCCGCCCTGCCTGCCCACGCACCATCTGCTCCTCCTCAGATGCTGGGGAGAGTGGCCAGGTTGTGCACGCTCATTGAGATGCTCAGCCCTTCCCTGCAGCCCTGTCTGCATGGCCGTCAGCCGCAGCGTCCATCTGTCTATCCGGCCATCCATTCACCCACCCAGCCCTGTAGCCCAGGGTCCAGTCCTCTGACACATAGACTAGGAAGGAGGGCCCAGTCTGGAACTCTCTAACCCCCCTGTGACTGTGGGTGGGTGCTGTCCTGCCCCTTCCTCAGGCTCCAGGGTAATGCTCAGAACCCTCCTCGTGGCTGGTGAGGCCTGAGGCTGTGCCCGGGCCTGATTCTCACCCTGCTCCCTTGGGCTGGCCTTCCTGAGGCCCCTGCCCCTCCTCTCCCACCGAGGACCTGTCATCCTTGCTGTTCCCTCCGAAAGCTGGTCCCACCCCTCACCTCTTCACTTCTCACCGGGGGCCTCTTCCTCTCTGCCAGCCAGGCAGGCTCTCGAATCCGTGTTCAGGATGCTGTTCCAGCCTTCGCTGCAGTGGGGGTGGCTTGTTTATCCCCCCAGGGAACTGTAAGCCTTCAAGAGTGAGGACCAGTCTGGAGCCCTGCTTGAGAAATAGTTGCTGATTAAGTGGATGTCCAATCACAAGAGTTTCTGAAGTCTGCTCTTTCAAGTTTTACCTTGGGAGGAGTCTGGGGGCGTGGGTATAGCTGGTGGGCTCCTCAGGGCCCAGGTTCCAGGTTCGTGTGTAAGGAAAGCCTACTGTTAATTAGATAAGTAATAAGTGAATTAACATATTTATAGTGTCCGGCTAAGTGCCAGATGCTGGGCTAGCCGTTTCACATGCGAGGGAAGGAGCAGAGTGGGAAGCATATAATCTTCTTAGGCAGGTTTAGAAAAGACAAAGTGGCTGATGTGTATATTATTTTATATACTGTTATTATAAATACTGTTATTATTACGTATAATAACAGTAACTTAGATTCATAGCGCGTTACCTCTTTGTTTCCACAGCAGCCCTGGTAATTCGGCCGGGGAGATGGGCTCATACCCGTTTTACAGATGAGGAAAATGAACCACAGCCTTAAGTGACCGCCTGAGGTCACGGTTAGTCGGTGCAGGCCTCCGGCCTGGGTCTCCCTGCCTGCCCAGTGCTTGTTTTTGGTGAAGGCCCGTCGTCACTGATTTTGTATTTGTGAATGGGCCGCTGCCCTCGCCCTCAGGGTTCTGAAGTTCAGAAAGGAGAATCAGATTCATAAACAGCAGAGTGGCCCAAAGTCCTCTGTCCACCCCACTGTGCCGCCTGGGCCACAGCTCAGCTCCTTCCAGTCATGTGTCCGTGAAGAGCGCCATGGTCTCTCTCTGCCTCGAGGGACAGCCGCAGAGCCAGCTTCCTCTGGTGTCCTGGTCTGACAGAGCTCCCGGGGGCGGCCATCCTCCTGCTGGGGCCAGTTCATGCCAAAGCGTGAGAGCTGATCACTCAATTTTAGGAATTTTGTGAGCTGGCTGTTAAACGCAGCCTTTATAAAAAAAAATTATAAGTATGTAAGTTTACAATTAAATGAATTATACTAGAAGCAAGGGTAATAAGTACTCAAAATACAGTCCTTCCTAGTTATTTCACTGTATCTCACTATTATCTATGTGCTTGTGGTTATTTGTATCTTTTATGCGTGTGTATATATGTATATTATATATGAAGGGAGACCCCCCCAGAAACAGAATTAACTTCTGAAGGACAGGCCCTTTGTGATATAGGCTTCCCCCACTAGGTGAGTGTTCTAGAAACCCTTCTGTGTCAGTGCGCCAGCTGGTGGTGTTGTGAGAGGCTGCGTTTGGCTTCGGTGACTTTTTTAAGACTCAACATGTTTGCCCATTTCACGATGGGTGATTTACGAGTGTGCCTGCCCACAGCGCACTGAGCGTTCAGCAGATTTTGATAAAAAACGGCATGACCCCCCCCACCGTGCCCCACCCTCCCTAGTCACCTCATTTTGCCCCAAGTGACTTTTTTTGTTGCCCCGGATGAAAAGAGTCCTCAAAGGGAAACGTTTTGCTGATGTGGAAGAGGTGAAACATAAAATGACAGAAGCACTTAAGAGGCATCAAAACTGACCACTTCACAAACTGCTTTGAGCAGTGGAAAAACCATCTTTTTTTTTTTTTTTTTTGAAAAAACATCTTGATAGGTATATTGCATCAAATGGATACTGTTGAGGGTGACTGAAGTTGAAACATGTAAGAATAAGTACACAATTTTTTGTAAGTAAATTCCAGGTTTTCGGGTTCCCCTCGTATGCATACACAGTCATGTGCCGTGTAACCAGGTTTCCGTCAACGACAGATCGTGTGCACGGTGGTGGTCCCATGAGATGAGAATGGAACCGAATGTCTTGCAGGAAATGGGAGGATTCGTGGTTTGGGAGGATTCTTTTCTCTCTGATGGGGCAGTGTCTGTGGGGCAGGGCAGGGGATCCCCTCTCGCTCACAGCACCACCTCCGTTCTGATCAGGGGCGCAGCCACAGCCCAGGCTGCCAGGCACCGACCTGCTCGGCACAGAGGGGCCCTCGCCCAGCACTGAGTGTGCAGAGGGCGCTCCAGGCCCCCAGCCCTGGCCGGTGTCCTCACAGACCATGGCCGTAAACCCTCTGCTGAGGACCTGAGACCCTGTACAAGGACACAGGTCCCCGGGCGCCACTGCCGCTTTAGTAAAAGCTTCCCGTGGCCGTGTGGGGCCAGCCTGTCCCTGCGCTTGGAAATATTTTGGTTGCAATGGTGTAACTCGTAGATACGTTTTATTTCTTCCATCAGTTCAACACCAGAGAGAGCCTTTTATGCCAGAGAGGGTTGATGGACCCAAAACCAAGTTCCAAGGTCAAATAGCGAGTCCTCAGTTCTATACTCTCTCCGTGTTAAATCCCCTCTTTTTTTCTGAATACACCACAAAGTTCCTTGATCTGACCACTGTTCTGATGGGCAGCAGTCAGACCACAGGGCCATGACAGTCCCCTGTGTTCCTCTCCCTCCGTCTCAGTTTCCTATTCCCACCGACCCTCAG
>PVJI01024773.1:0-21447 GCA_004026765.1 Micronycteris hirsuta
GTCAGCGAGTGCGACCACCTACGCTGCCATCTTGGCGGAAGTCCTCTTTTTTTTGTCTTATTCTTAGCAGGCCAGTACTTACAACTAAGGCAATGGTAGATTCTGATTTACAACTGAAAAAAAAAAAAGAAAATCGCAGTCTGTAGCTAATACTTTAAATCATGCTTGCCTGTCAAGATATGTTAGGGATAAAATCTCTCACTCTTATAGTCTTCTTAAAAATGTCTGTAATTTCAGCCCTGACCAGTGTGGCTGAGTTGGTTGATCATTGTCCCAAAAAGCAAAAGTTTGCTGGTTCCATTCCCAGTCAGGGCACTTTTCTGGGTTGTGGGTTCAGTCCCCAGTCGGGGCATGTTTGGAAGGCAACCGATTGATCTTTCTCTCTCACACTGGTATTTCTCCCCCTTTCTTACTCACTCCCTTCCCCTCTCTCTAAAAATAAATAAATAAAATCTTTAAAATTTTTTTCTGTAACCACACTTCCTTCAAAGTTACCCATTCCTGAAAGATACAATCCAAATTCATCAAAATGTCACGCAAATCCCTTCACAATCAGACCCTAAATTATTTTACATACCCCGACCACATACCCAGTGCTCCAGGCAAAGTGGACTCAGGATCGTTGAACTTCCAGCTGCTCTCTGGACAGGTTTACTCACTCATATCTATGCTTTTGACATATCATGCCACTAATTCTAAAACTGCTCAGTTATTTAGGCATTTGTCAGATTTCACTTTCAGGAAATAAGGAGAAATGCTTAAGGTTTGGGATTATATTTTAAAACCAAACAGATCTGCAAAACAAAGAAGCATTGTCAGATAATTAGAAAAAAGACCAAAAGGGAAAGCTATTAAATAATGAAAAATCCAAGTGTTTCAAAACTTTAAGGGCACTTTGTATCCTCTAATTTTATAAAATAAAAACATTTATTTTAAAGGTATATTATTACATTTGCCCTTTAAACATCTAGATTGAGTTCTATAAAGAAATAATGGGCCCTGGTTGATATAGCTCAGTGGATTGAGCACGGGCTGTAAACCAAAGGGTCGCTGGTTCGATTCCTAGTCAGGGTACATGCCTGGGTTGGGGGCCAGGTCCCCAGTGGGGGCCACGTGAGAGGCAACCACACATTGATGTTTCTCTCCCTCTCTTTCTCCCTCCCTTCCCTTCTGTCTAAAAATAAATAAATAAAATCTTTTTTAAAAAAAGAAAAGAAATAATGGCATTAGTTAGTATCCACTATTGTAAATAAAGTTTCCAATGTTTTTATTTTTCTTAAATTGTTTTTTTCCATATCAAACAAAGAACTTCTACCATGACAAAAAATAAATAAATAACCGGTTTGTGACATTGTATGAGTTTATTGTCCAGTATTAACCATTTCAATAACCCATATAAATTTATTGTCTAAGAATACTATTGCAATCAAGTACATTCTCTAAGTGTATATAAATAGTTTTTAAAAATTTGTTTTCTTTTCTGTGATCTTTTCATCTAGTAAATTAGAACAAACTATTAAAAGGTTTTACAGAAATGTGCTTTTTTAAATAAAAACTCCCTGTTCTACTCCTTTAGAGTTTAGCATGAGAGATGAGGCTCAACACTGGCAAACTGGCTATCTCTCCCTCCAGGGGGAAAAAATCCATCTCAATATGGGTCCAGGAAAGGCATTTCTTTTGCCTAAAGTACTTATCATAAGCATACAGAAAAACAAAGATGCACATTACTTCTTGTCATTATTCCGTATTCCAGAAAACAAAACTAGGGATCTGAATCAGTGACGATACTATTTTTAAAATTCTCTTCCGAGTTAAAAATAAACAATTTAGTTAAAATCAATGGAATTTTACTTTATATTGTCAGACTTTCTGGTTATATTTTATAGTATACTAGTAAGCTGAAAGGAATATTAGCTGTAGAGTCTGATTTATGAGAACTCTAGCCCACACTATGCTGCCCAACATTGGGTAAGGCACTTAAACCTCTCTGCATCCCAGTTTATCCACATATAAAGTTAGTATTTTTGTATCTATGTTACCATATTGGTATCAGCCTCAATGTGTTATCATTAATTATGTATGTGTGTTTTCCACATTTAATAGTAAACTCGCAGAGTTAAGGTTATGTCTGATTCATCTTTGTTTTTCCCAAAGGTCAGAGCTTAGTTTTTAACACTGCTACTTCACAAATAATACAGACTAGTAAATAACTGAAAATTATGCTTTGGAATTATAACTCAGAAAAGAGTTGTAAATTCCAAAAATTTTATGGAACACTGAGTCAAACTAACTTGAGGCTTTTTTTCTGATGAAGTTATCAGAATTCAGCTCTGTAAACGTGCATTACGATTATCCCAGAGGAAGCTGGAGTTGGTGGTAGAATCCCTTTTAACCCAAGTGGTCAGGACTTTTCCAATTAGTTTCTTTGTTAATTTTTCTTTTCCAATTAGTTTCTTTGTTAATTGGAAAAGTCCTTCAAACACAACAATCTTAACAACCAAATGATAAATAAATGCTTCCCTTCATGTGGGGCCTCTACTTTGAATATGCCCAATGGGTGGAACTTCTAACATACTACTACCTCCCTTTTTTCAAAAACTGAGTTTATTATACATTATCAATAATTTTAGTTTATTTAAAGTAAAATAATATAGACTGGAAAATAAATTTGATTACAGACTAATCCCATACAGCACCCCCCCACCCCTCTGTGGTGAAGGTCTGGGTGGTGGAGCTCAGTGGGAGGGGACAAAGGAGCAGAAACTGGGGGACATCTGTAATAGTGTCAACATAAAAAATACAATGGAATGGTTTGGGAAAGTTCAAGGCGCTATCCCATTTATGATTCAGTGTAAGCTGACCATTACGATTGGGCAAAAGCATTGCTTGTGATTTCATAAAAAGCCCCTCTGGTCTGTCACCCAAAAGCATTTAGTCAAGAAAGAATAATTTATTATTATTATTATCGTTATTATTTTCATGCTCACCTGAGGGTATGTTTATTGATTTTCTTCAGAGAGAGAGAAAGTGGAGGGGGACAGAAACATCAACATAAGAGAAAACCATCAATCGCTCGCCTACTGTACATGCCAGGATCAGGGATCGAACCAGCAACCTAATTCTGTGCCCTGAACAGGAATCAAGCCTGCAGCCTTCTGGTGTACAGGACAATGCTCCAACTAACTCAGCCAGCCAGCCAGGGCCAAGAATGACTTATTGATAAAGCATCTACCATGGGTTCAAAATAAATCTGCAACCCAATAGGCATTCTCAGAGCTATGGCAGAAAGTATGCTATCTAATGAGGACCTAAATAATGATCTGGAATCTAGTGGTGAGTTTTCTTGCCATTCCAACCCAAAGACTTCTGCCCTCGTGTTTCTAATGGCAGAGGTAAGCCGTAAGGGGTTGCCCTGGACAAAGCAGTGTGCACACTCGTCATTTCAAAACCGCAGAAAGGTACGCAGAAAGAAGTTGTCCATAGTGGCTGTCATGGAAAAGGAGCAATGAATAACTTTACCACTCCAATTATCCTTTTGTCTGCCAACTCACACACACCGTGTCTTCTGCCTCTTCATTGCCAGGTTTCCACACGTGACAGACCTGGTTCAAGAACAAAGTTCTCTGCCCTAGTTGGTGTGGCTCAGTTGGTTGGAATGTCATCCTGTAAACCCAAGTGTCACAGTTCGATCCCCAGTCAGGGCATGTGCCTGTGTTGCAGGTCAGGTCTGTGAGGTCGCCAATCAGTGTTTCTCTCTCACATTGATGTTTTCCTCCCTCCCTCACTTCCTCCCCTCCCTTCTCCCTAAAACTGAATAGCATGTCCTGGGTGGAAGATTAAAAAAAAGAAGAAGAAGAAGTTCTCTGCTGCAGGTAGCACTTACCTAATTATTGTTATGAGTAAAAACATTTTCCAATGAACAAATTAAGAATGTGAAGAATCTCCGTATAGCAAGTCCACAATTGTGAGTTTGCTCCAGGCATTTAGGATTCACAACTTTGAATTTTCCCTTTGCTTCACCAGAAAGTAGTTTCATTTTTTTGAGAACTGATTTGTGAGGCATACCAAGAGTCTTTGTAAAGAGCAGCACGTACAACATTTTATTTATTTGAAAACAAAGAATAACTCTTGAGCGCTGAATGAAGATGTCATTTGCAGTATTTTTATTCCCTAAAGACTATTACGTATAGTTCTAAAATTGCAAAGCACCCAAATTTGTAAAGAAATACATGTTACAAAGTTATTTTTGTCAGAGAGAATCCCCCAAAATATTTCATAAGTTCAATATTTTATTGCTAATACTCAAAACCGGTTCATCTTTCAAAAGACCCTACAACAGAAAACTGTCTTCTCCATTCATGAGTCATTTGAAACACGGCCCTGTTTCCCAGAGGTTGAGTTCTGCGGTCATTACCTGAGGAATCTTTCATAGAAATCAGGGAGAAACTGGACTCAGCTCTAAGTGCATCCATGTTCACAAAGTAGACACAGCCATAGCTGGTCAATTTTATAAATGAGCAAAGAGGAGCGGGCGTGGTGGGGCTGAATATCCTTAACCCTCAAACAACAAACCAACCAACCTTCAAATACAGCCACTGACTATGACACAACGCATGTCAGAAATACTCATCACAGATGCCTAAATTAATTGGGAGATTATAGGCAGGTCATGGAATGTTACAAAATGGGTGCAGGTAACAGGAAAAATGAAAATGAATTTCACAAACATTCAAATTGTACTGAAAGCAGAGGTCTCCTCAGCTACCGCTTCTTCGGACTGTTGCCAGGGCCCTTGCATTCCAGAAGCCTCTGCCCCAGCTCCTCCCCACGGTGGAACTGGCACCAGTGAGAAGCAGAGAACTGCTGGGCAGCACTTATCAAATATCAATTGCATCTTAAAATTCAAAACACACTGACACGCTCATTTTCTCACCACCAGCCAGCCATAAATACTTGTTTCTATGTATTTATGTATTTTCACTGCACTAGAAATGCCTGAAAAAATTAAGGTCTGTAAAGAAGGATGAACGATAAGTTCTACATCTCTCATTATCTTTGGTTTCAGGCAATCTGTAATCTTTGTAAATCACTAACAACTAAAGAGGCGTTTATAAATATCAGTGGAAATAAGCTACCCAAAGCCAGGGCTAACATTTGCACTTCTGTACCACGGGTGAGACTGGGAATTAATAAAATTCACAGTTTAACTATGTCTAGACCGACAGAAACCAGATTCACCTTCCACGTGCCAGGCGCTTGCCAACAAATTAATTTCTCCTCTTTTCTTTACTGATATGAACAAACATGTGCATACGGTAGCAGCTCACCTCTCTCTCCTCGATATCACACATGCAACAGTAAACACTCAGGTAACACTGTGATTAAGAAGCAATCTTTGAGGGAAAACTTTACTTAGGAACGATTAGGAGATGAAAAAATTTCTGTAAATTTTAACATCAAATTCAAGATAAAAATTAAAGGTAGTTTATGATGATGTTCACCGGAGGGTTACAGATTATAATAAACTTTTTAAGGTCATGCAACTATAACACTAAGCAGTCAATCAGAGTTTTCAAAACGCTATTTTAAAATATATGTTCTAGTATCATACAGAACTGAGAAGTTTTCGATATTTAAAACTGAATCCCAAATACTGTTCCTAAGGAAGAAAACAGGAAAACAATATAAATGGCCTTCCTGGCCACACAGGCCCTTCCCCTGGTCAGCAGGGAAAGGGAAGGAAAGCTGGGCCGCTGTGTCAGACGCGCAGTGGTCTAATCCAGCTGCTGGCAGGCGATTTAACCCCTCGGCTTTTCCGTCTTCTTTGAAACTTTTATGCATTCAATAAATGTTTATTGAAAGCTTACTCTGAGCCAGATTCTACCTTACAAGATGAAAATATGAGACAGGTAAGGTTATTGATTTCATGAAGATTATCTTCTAGAGGAAAAGACGGATATTTGAACAAGTAATTGCAATCCCGAAGAGCATTTTGAAGAGAGAAGGCTGAGCACAGGGGGAGCCTATGACAAGGACACCTAGGCTAAAGGTTAGGAGTCACTGTCCGAGGGACTGACATGTAAGTTAAACATCTAAGGGATCTGTGGGAGAAAGCTAAGGAGATTATAAGAAAAAGCATTCTAAGCAAAGGCAAATAAGACAGGGCAAGACACTGGGGGATCATGCTGTGCTCAAGGAACTGATAAAGTGCAGTGTGGCTGGACTGGAGAGAGAAGGGAGAGGCCCGGGCAAGAGTGAGGCTGTCTCCTGAGCAAGGACCAGATCCAGGAGGGACCCACATCGCGTGTTAGAGGAATGTGGATGTCATTCTAAGGACAAAGGGAAGCCGTCCAAGGGTTTCAGGAGTAAAAGCACAATGAGATTTGTCATTTTCAAGCTGAGTCCAGCTACAGAGCATGTCGTGGAGGAGGCGAATGTGGATAGCTGGTGGTAGAAGGTCAAGAAAGAACTGGATAAATCTCTGGGAGATTTAGGAAGAAGCAGTTATAATGTATAACAAATTATATATAGAAAGTATAAGGAAGCAAGAGAGAAAGAGACTCTCCAACTATCAATGTAAACCATGTATTGCATGACTGAAAATGTAAATGGGACAATGTATATGAAATAACCCCCATGGTGCCTAGGAAATAATAGAAACTCAAAAAATAAATAAATAAAATTGGCTATTTTTCGATTGAAATCAAATTTTATTCTTCTCACAAGTGACGCAAGTTGAATTTTTTTCCAGGCTCAATCCTAGGTCTTTGAACTCTCCCATTGTGTACAAGGACGGCGGCTCCCCCCATGCAGGTGGAAGTCAGTGGGGCAACAGTCACACTGTCCTGCCCCTATGAAGAAATAGCCTATAGCAAGTCCTCAGGTTACCAATTATCTGCCTTTCCATGTTGGCAGGTATTCCTTGGACAGCCAATCAAAAAATGTTAGAATATACCTCAATCAGTTTGCTAAGATTTCTAATTTAAGTTTGTGAAGACAATGAAGGTCATATTTGCATTCTTTTCCAGAAAGTCTGTTTTTACTGCTAATGGTTAAACCCTCATGTTGAAACCCTTTGAAGCTGAATAAAATCTGGAAGCACTGCACACTTTGCACCCCACAGTGTCCACGACAGAGTCCTGGGGATTTCTAAAACTGAGGTCAGGGCCATGCACAACGTACAAGCAGACTGAGTGGGCAATTCTCCCGTTGGTCACATGTTGACCTCCCTGAGAGCAGGGCATAGAAGAACAATCCCCAGACAGGACTTTAAGGTCCTGTTTCCTGAGCTAGAGAAATAGAACACTACCACCAAGGAGGAACATGGCCTCACTCTATACTGCACACTAACACACATACATCTATACTTCATAAGGACAGTTCTGATAAGGAACAGGAATTGAACAAGCTTTTTTTTTAATATATAGGACCTGCAGACTATCATGCAATATTAGCATTTTCCCTCTGAGTATTCTATTGTACCATACAGTGAAGTCATTCTTAGTCAGCAATTAAGTCAATGGGAGAAAAATTGCATAGAGAAAACATTATTCTTGAACATTTACGTGGTTTTATACATCTTGCAAGAAGCTTCACGTGGGCAGCTTTCCCTCCAGCGTTGAAGAAAATTGTTGTCTCTTTAGTTGAGAAATCAGATGAAACACCAGGCCTGCATTTATTGGCTTATTTTGTAAAAATGTATTTCTGTCTGTTTTCTGCTTTTTTTTTATTCAAGCAAATATTTGTGTAACTTAATGCAGTATTACTCCACTGCAGACAAAAGAAAATTACCTTTTTGTTGATTTTCAAAATTGACTGTCAGATACAATCCCACTCTAACTGTTGAGAGAAATTTTCTAAAGTAATTTGTTTAATTAATGAACTAGAAAGTTAAATGCACATAAAAATATTTAAGATCTCTTTTCTCACTTACATACATACATAAATCCCAACTGATCCCATTCTAGTTCTAGCTCCAAGTTCCATTCTAATTCTTTCATCAATTCTCATTTAATTTTAACACTAAAAGACAAGTTCAAGATTATCTACCAGGCCAAGTACTTTCCATTTTTTTCCCTTCAGATCCATGCTCCATGCTCCACCCTTCTCCACTCTGCTCTCTGCCTCCATGGGGTGAGCCCCATGGATCATTTCAACAGGCCCCCTTACCTTGAGACCTCCTGTTATGATCAGGCAATGGGAAGCCCTGGCAGGAGACGACTGGAAGGGCAAGGAGGCCGGAGAACTTACTCCCTTGACTCTCTCCTGTAACGTGTGCCCCAGATGCAAGTCACGGTTTCTTCAAGGAGTCCTCTCCGCAAGGCTCTCTCTATTCAGGTATTCAATATGCCTTCTCCTCTCGTCTCTTTGGACCTAAGGTGGTCCCAGGTCAGCGAACACTACCCAGTTCTCATACCTTTGTAAACAAACACCCCTTGAAATATTCTAATATCTAGTGTGCCATTTGCTTTCTCTTTGAATTCTGCATAATGAAATTTAAGTTTATAGATGAAGAAACTCAGTCTGAGAAAAGTTAAATGGCAAGCCCAAGGCTGCACAACTCCTAGCCAGTCAATGAATGCTGGATTGGGAATAAACCAGAACACTCAGTCACCTATAACAAACGTCTCTGAAATGAATGAAACAAGAAGGAAATGTTCATTGGATCATGTAGCTGGGAAGGTCAATGAAAGTGACTATGAACATGGGCAGGTATGAAAGCTTGACCTTTGTCACCAGGAATGTTTCTTTTCTCCATCCCTCTGTTTTTCTCCATGTTGAATTTGTTCTCAGGCAGAACTGTGTCCCACATGATAGAAAATACCACTATTAGAAGTTGCAAGACTACTCCTCCTAGCAATTGGAGCAAAAGTCCCGTAGATCATACGGTTAAACTGATGTTATTGACATGCACACGCATGAAGCAATCACAGAGAATTCCGACTGATTAGATTAACTCCATCCCTGGAGTTGAATAATAGGGTCCACTCCACCCAAAAAGCATAGACTCCAGTGCAGAATAGATGATTCTTGAAAGAACAATTTTAAAACAGAGGAACTTTCCCCAAGAGTAGAAGTGAAGGGTGGCTGCACCGGCAGAACCAACAAATACCTCGTATACAGAGGCAAGAATGGAATCAATTATTTCGAACCCCCTTCAAACTATGTTTCACCATGACACGTATTTAAATCAAGTAACACTGACCTAATCTGAACCTGATTTCATAGAAGCGAGAGAAAATTACTAAACTGCAAATACCAATGACTGACATTAGCATGGCAGTTACAAGTTACAGACCATTTTTACATACATCATCTCATTTTGTTCCGCTCTTCCAGAGTAGGAATTCCAAATTCATTGCCTACAACATTTTTCAAGGTCAGACAAATGCTTGTGAATTTTAAGAGTCCAAAGATTATTTCTAAATATTTCCATTGTATTCACAAGTTGTTAAGAAACTAGTGTAAACATCTGAGAAAAACTCATGGTTGTCAATTTTATTGTGCTAAGAATCTCTGTGGAAATTCAGCCAGAGACCCATCAAGATATATTTCTGAGCCAAAGGCCAAAGTTCCTGGGCCGGTCATGTCTTCTTTTCTGCAATCTGCATTTTCCCAAGGACCCAGGGGTCACTCTAATACTAAAAATACAACTTCCCCACACACTTTGAAAACAACTTGCCCAAGACTTTTACCATAATATTGCAAGAAAGCACAAATATGTGTGCTCATTTACCCAGAAGTACTTGGTTAGTATAAAAATTTCAAACAAATGATCAAGATATCAAGGCTGGCAAACTTTGGTGATGGTTTTGAAGCAAACTGTGGGTTTTCTCTGGTGAAACTTAGTGGTCAGAAAATACATGAAGAAGACCTTATAAGGGCGTATTTAATAAGGCAGGAGATAGTAACAACTCTTGTCCCTAAATTTAGAGTGGGAATTAAAACTTGACTCATAGGCTAGCAGGAAAGACCAAACATACTAAAGAAATTAGTTTTGGCCTTCCTTAATTAAATAAAAATACTTGACAAAAATAATATATTGCCAAGATTATTGTTATCAATACTTCTTATGTTTTATCAAGAAAGGGCAAAAATTCTTTTTTTATATCTATAAAATACATATATATGTATTTACATATATATTTCTTTCTCAGAGATTTTAAAAATCTCTGAGTAAGGACAGCAGATGGATTCTGAAAGGTTACCAGACTCAGCAACTGAGAGTCACATCATGTGATGCTTTAAAATGTGCCTTTCTAAAAAGTGATGACAACCATTGATCAAACTCAATCAGGAGTCATGAGGTCAGTAATCCCCAGGACAGAGTTTATTTGGTGCTGCTAGTTAGAAACACTGAATTGATATATCTGTCAAATCTCAAAAATATTTTCATAGCACTTGACATGAGAGTTAAGTGAAAATACCTTTCCTCTGGAGGAAATGTCTGAGAGAACTGGGGACGAATAAGATGTGAGGATAAAAAGGAGTGAAAGTTACCTCCAAAATCCTGAGTTTCTATCTGTGTATTCACTCAACAATGCTTAAAGTCCTCTTCTTTTCCCTACCAATTACAAAATGATAAGAAAGAAAGAAACCTACATCTGTCTGCCTTTTAAACCAGTCAGGTGCTGAGCAGTATAATTAAGAAGCATTTTAAGATGTAATTTTATTCTGTAAAGAGTTCAGAGGCACCCTTAGTCTATACGGTGTATCTGAGGGAATTAGCTAGAAGTGAGTTCAAAGGAAACTGATCCAAATATCTGATGGATTTTTGCAGTTTAAGTTGAAGAGAAATGCAGTTCTGGGAACCAAGTTTCAGTCACGGATGAGTCAGGTCCAGAATCAGTTTAGACAAATCTCTGAGTGCATCATATCTGGTCAATCCAGAGTATCCCCATTTTCTAAATAAATGGCCATGCAGAATCTATTAAAATCCACAATTCAAACAGTTTTCCTCTCAGTCTGTCATGGAAACTTTGGCAGGTTAACACTGTGTTTATCAGAGATTAAGCAGCAAACGAGAGTTATTGTTATGAAGGACTAATGCAGGCTTGCCTACCCTTTGACGTGACATCAAACAGGTTAAGGCAGAGTTAAGAAATAGATCAGATCTCAAGGTTGAATCCCTGGGCCTCTCCTTCTGAGCATTTCATCCTGGACATGGACCTCTATCATATGATAGTTCATTATCACCATTTCAGGAAATAACAGAAAGAAAAAATGAAGAGTTGGCAGGAAAGTTGATTTTATATGATCCTCCCATCACAATATGGTGAATATTTAATTTCCAGCCAATCAAACACTGTATGCCTGATATAGGTGTCAAGGAAGCATTGATTCAATACACTAGTTTACATGCATAAATGTACATAGAAGACTACAGGTTCTAATGTAATCATGAAGTATATTCGACATGTATAAACACAGTCTTAACCCCAAAGCTTGTATAATATAAAGATATAAAGACTATTAAAGACAATTATATAATTAAGGATATGATTATACTGTACCTAGGAAAGTAACAGATAGCCAACTGGTCCTCAACAAATATTGCAACAACAATGGAAAATAACCAATCACTACAAGCAAATTTTCAGGGAATCAATGAATCCAAAGTGTTAATCCACATTATCTCTGTATTTTCTCTTCTACCCAAAACGCTACTCCTCCAATAAAGTGTAAATAATTTGCATTCCAAAATCATAGGATGGAAAAAAGTTTGCCGCTCTTGTAACCTAAGTGTACAAGATTATCACAGGTGCAGGAAATTAATAAGCAGATTGCCCTACACCCAGAGTCCTTGGGGACCTGTCAAAAAGCTGTAAAGAGACATTTGAGATCTCGGCTCAGTTATAAATAGAATTAAGCAGAGAAAACTTATGCACCCTGTTCTCATTTTCTCCTTTTTCTTTTGAAATTGAGAACACACATAGGAGTCACTTTGAAGTTAGGGCTGCCTGAATATGATATTATTGATTTCCATAACATGTTTCTGCTCTGCAATGCGGATGTGCATTTTTCAAACATATTAAGCAAGGCTTTGATCTGATTTGTTCCACCAGAACAGCGGGTAGAGGCTGAAAACCATTTCTATATAAGGGTTTGAGTGCTGAGGGGAAGATTGCTCTAGCTTGAAAGAGGTTGGAAATATCCCATCTGAAAGCTCTTTTCAGCCCTCTTCAGCCTAAACATTTTACTGAGGGGGGTCAAAGGTCACCAACTGTCAAAACAAAACCAAAATTATACAGTGCTCCTGCAAAGAAGCTAAGCAGAGTGGAAATTCAGAGTTCACCAATGGGACTCCTTCAAGCAGTCTGTAACAAACAGTAAGAACGTTTTTAAAAAGTAACAGTAGGATTCTTTTAAATCCCACTGATTTTTACAAGTTGTCTCGTAAGTTTAAAACACCATCTCTTAAGTACCAATGTGGGGACCGAATTGAACTATCTATAAAGGGGAGTGAGGGGGCGGGGTGAGGGGGTAGCGCAAACTTTGAACTGTCAAAGCGACCAGCCTGAGCACTCCAAAGCACCAGATGGTTTCATAAACCTGAAGGTTCATAAATCTTCCTTTAAAGTTTCCAATTTCAAAAAGAGGTTGTTTTCTTTTGGGGTTTGTGGAGTAGGGAAAATTTTTGCCATTGGGTATCTGACCCACAAAACCCTAATAGCCTTTTAAGTTTTCTTGCTCTGCAGACTGGAGACAACCAGGGAAGAGACAAAGAGAGCGGGCCAAACCGAACGTCATCCACCAGCCAGCTCACCACAGAGAGCAGCCCTGAGCCCCAGCTTCTCCACCCTGACGGTCACGTCACAGCTTAAGAAATTCCTGAGAGTTTAAGCATTCAGAGACTGAGTTATCTTCTCATCCTTCAGCCAGGAACTGTACAAATAGTTTTGATTTTTAAAACACAACACAGTTTCCAGCTTTTACTTTTTAATACCTTTTTACTTTTTCAATCACAGTTGACATACAATATTATATTAGTTTCAGGTGTGCAACATGGCGATTGGACATTTATATCATGTACAAGGTGATCTCGTTGATAGGCCTGGTACCCGCCTGACAACATGCATAGCAATGACATTGTCGACCATGTGCCCTCTGCTGTACTTCACATCCCCATGACTGTGTTTATTTATTTATTATTTATTTACAACTTTTTTATGGTTGTTCAAGTACTGACGGTTTTTATAACTGGCCATTTGTATTTCTTAATCCCTTCCCCTTTTTCACCCATCCTCCCTGAGCCCCTCCCACCTGGCAACCATTGAAATGTTCTCCATGCTTATGAGTTTGTTTCTGTTTTGTTTGTTTATTTATTTTGTTTTTTAGATTCTACATATAAATGAAATCATATGGTATTTTTCTTTTCTCTTAGCATAATACCGTCTAGGTCTATCTATGTTGTACCAGATGGCAAGATTTCATTTTCTATGGCTGAGTCACATTCCATTTTAGATATATACCATCTCTTCTTTATCCCTTTGTCTATTGATGGACACTTGGGTTACTTCCTTATCTTGGCCATTGTAAATAATGCAGCAATAAACATAGGGATGGATGCATGTCTTTTTGAATTAGTGTTTTGGGTTTCTTTTCTTTTTTCTCACGAAGTTTCATTTTTATTGAATTTCTTGGGGTGACACTGGTTAACAAAATTATACAGGTTTCAGGTGCACAATTGCACAACACATCACCTATACACTATATTGTGTGCTCACCACCCAAGCCAACTCTCCCATCACCAAAATTTATCACCCCCACACCTTCTTCCAATTTCAACCACCCTACTCCACCAGGCAATAACCACACTGTTGTCCAAATCCATAAATTTTTCCCTTTTTCTTCATTTTTGATCAATCACTCCACCTCCTCATGGCCCCTGTCCCTGAACAGCTGTCAGCCTCCTTTCTATCTATGAGTCTGTCTCTGTTTTGTTTGTTAGTTCAGTTTGTTCATTAGATTCTACATATGAATGAAACCATATGGTAGTTGTCTTTCTTTGACTGGCTTTTTTCACTCAGCATAATATTCTTCTGGCCCATCCATGCTGTTGCAAAACATAAGATTTCCTTCTTTTACACAACCAAGTAGTAATTCATTGCATAAATATACCACATCTTTTTTATCCACTCATCTACTGATGGGCATTTGGGCTGCTTCCAAATCTTGGCTATTGTAAATAATGCTGCAGTGAACATAAGAGTACATATATTCTTTAGAATTAGTGTTTCATATTTTTTGGATAAATTCCCAGAAGTCAAATCAGTGGGTGATAAGGCTGTTCCATCTTTAATTTTTTGAGGTAATTTCATACAGCTTTCCACAGTAGCTTCACCAACCTACATTCCTACCAACAGCGCTTGAGGTTTCCCTTTTCTTCACACCCTTGCCAGCACGTGTTTGTCGCTTTATTGATGATGGCCATTCTGACAGGTGTGAAGTGATATCTCACTGTGGCTTTAATGTGTATTTCTATGACGATTAGTAATGTTAAGCATCTTTTCATATTTCTATTGGCCATCTGATAGTCCTTTTCAGAGAAGTGTCTATTCAGGTCCTTTGCCCATTTTTCAATATGATTGTTTGGTTTTTTGGTCCTAAGTTTTATAAGTTCTTCATAATTTTGGATATTAACCCCTTATCAGATGTATCATTGGTGAACATGTTCTCCCACTCAGTAGGTTGTCTTTTCATTCTTTTTTTAAATATATTTTATTGATTATGCTATTACAGTTGTCCCATTTGTCCCCCTTTTTTCCCCTCTTCCCCCACACTCCCCCATTCCCCGCCCTTTAGTTTTTGTCCATAGGTCATACACATAAGTTCTTTGGCTTCTACATTTCCTATACTATTCTTAACCTCCCCCTGTCTGTTTTCTACCTACCATTTATGCTACTTATTCTCTGCACCTTTCCCCCCTCTCTCCCCCTCCCACTCCCCTGTTGATATACCTCTATGCCTTATATAAATCCCTTTAACCTTTCATATAATAAAGGCTGGGAGATGATGAACTCCTTGAACTCGACCTTATCTGAGAAGCACTCTATCTGCCCTTCCATTCTAAATGAACGTTTAGCTCGATAGAGTATTCTTGGATGTAGGTCCTTGCCTTTCATGACTTGGAATACTTCTCTCCAGCCCCTTCTTGCCTGCAAGGTCTCTTTTGAGAAATCAGCTGACAGTCTTATGGGAATTCCCTTGTAGATAACTGTCTCCTTTTCTCTTGCTGCTTCTAAGATTCTCTCCTTATTTTTAATCTTGGGTAATGTAATTATGATGTGCCTTGGCATGTTCCTCCTTGGGTACAACTTCTTTGGGACTCTCTGAGCTCCCTGGACTTCCTGGAAGTCTATTTCCTTCGCCAGCTTGGGGAAGTTCTCCTTCATTATTTGTTCAAATAAGTTTTCAATTTGTTGCTCTTCCTCTTCTCCTTCTGGTACCCCTATGACTTGAATGTTGGGATGTTTAAAGATGTCCTGGGGGTTCCTAAGCCTCTCCTCGTTTTTTGAATTCTTGTTTCTTCATTCTTTTCTGGTTGGATGTTTTTGTTTTTTTTTTCTGCTGGTCCACTCTGTTGATTTGAGTCCCAGTTTCCTTCTCATCCCTATTGGTTCCCTGCAGGTTTTACCTCATTTCTTTTATTGTATCCTTCATTTGTTCAACTAATTGCAACCATCTTTCTTCCAATCCTGTGAACATATCAGTGTTTTGAACTGTGCATCTGATAGGTTGGCTATCTCTTCGTCGCTTAGTTGTATTTTTTCTGGAGCTTTAATCTGTTCTTTCATTTGGGCCTTTTTTTTTCTCAATGCACCTGTTACTTTAAGGGGCAGAGTCTTAGGTGTTCACCAGGGCTGGGTAACCCACATCGTTGTGTTGTGATGCTGTCTGTGGGGGTGGGGCCTGAGAGAACAATGGCACTTGCTCTGCTCTCTGCACTCAGTCCACTACCCATAAGCAAGTTGGGCCCCTCTTTGCTGGCTCTGGGGTGAGTGGACAGGCCTGCACAGTTCCAAGTCCCTGTGGGTCTCTCCAGTGAACTCTCCTGTGAGGCCGGGAGTTCCTCCTGCTGCCGCCTCAGCCCCCACAGGTGTTTTCAATCTGTGGTTTGAAGCTTTATTTCCCCGAGTTGGTGGGTTGCGCTGTCTGCTCCACTCCCCACTTTTCCTCCAGTTGATCTGCACGCGAATGAGGGACCACCCGGTCCACCAGTCTCAGCCCCAGTTTCACCGAGTGTGCCTGATGTGTTTTGGCCAGGCGCATCCACCAAGGGCCTCCCCTGGCAGCTGGAGCATTGCTGGTACCACTCCACAAACCTCGTCCTGCCAAGTGCTCTCCACTCGGCTCTGCCCTGCTTACTGGTCTGGATGAACGTGTCTTCTTTAACTCCTTGGTTGTTGGACTTCCACTCAGTTCAGTTTTCTGTCAGATCTGGCTGTTTTTGTTTATTTAAATTGTTGTTTTCCCTCTTTTGGTTGTGCAAGGAGGCACAGTGTGTCTACCTACGCCTCCATCTTGGCCAGAAGTTCCGATTCAGTAGGTTGTCTTTTCATTCTGTTGAAAGTTTCCTTTGCTGGGCAAAAATTGTTTAGTTTGAGGTATCCCATTTCTTCATTTTTCCTTTGGTTTTCCTTTGCCCGAGGAGATATATCAGAAAAAAATATTGTACAAGAAATATCTGAAACTTTGTTGCCTATGTTTTCTTCTAGGAATTTTATGGTTTTTCAACTTACATTTAAGTCTTTTATCCATTTTGAGCTTATTTTTGTGTATGTTGTAAACTGGTCTTCCAGTTTCAATTTTTTCCATGTACCTCTTCAATTTTTCCAACACCATTTATTGAGGGTACATTCATGTTCCATTGTATGCTCTTGCCTTTTTTGTCAAATATTAATTGACCATAAAGTTGTGGGTTTATTTCTGGGCTCTCTGTTCTGTTCCACTGACTATATGCTTGTTCTTATGTAAGTACCAGGCTGCTTTGACTTTGTATCATAGTTTGATACCCAGTATTTACCCAGTTGGAAAAACTTTGTTCTTCTTAAGATTACTGAGGTTATTCAGGGTTTTTTTGGTTCTGTATAAATTTTTAAAATATTTGTTCCAGATCTGTGAAATATGCCATTGGTATTTTAATAGGAATTGTGTTGAATCTATAGATTGTCCTGGGTAGCATGGACATTTTAATAATGTTATATACCCTAATCCATGAACACAGTATATGCTTCCACTTATTTGTGTGTTCCTCAATTTCTTTCTTCAGTACCCTATAATTGTCTAAGTACAGGTCTTTTGTCTCTCTGTTTAAATTTATTCCTAGATACCTTATTTTTTGTTGTTGTTGAATAGTAAATGAGATTTTTTAAAATTTGTCTCTCTATAGTTCATTATTGTTATTTAAAATGCCACTCATTTTTTAATATTAATTTTGTACCCTGCTACTTTTCCAAATTCATTTATTAGATCTAGTAGTTTCTGGGGGATTCTTTAGGGTTTTCTATGTACAATATTATGTTATCTGCAAATAATGACAGTTTTGCTTCCTCTTTTCTAATTTGGATGCCTTTTATTTCTTCTTTTTGTCTGATCTGTGACTGGTACTCCCAGTACTACGTTGAATAAGAGCACTGAAAGCAGACATTCATTCTTGCTCCTGATCCTAAAGGAAACTCTAAGTTTTTGTCCATTGAGGATGATATTATCTGTGGATTTGTCATAAATGGCCTTTATTATGTTAAGGCATGATCCCTCAATTCCCACCCATCATAAATGGGTGCTGTATTTTATCAAATACATTTTTGCACCTATTGATATGATCATGTGATATTTAGCCTTCATTTTTATTTTTTAAGACTTTATTTATTTACATTATAATTATTTATTTTTAGAGAGAAGGGAAGGAAGGGAGAAAGAGAAGGAGAGAAGTATCAATGTGTGGTTACCTCTTCTGCACCCCCTACTGGGGACCTGGCCCCCAACCCAGACATGGGCTCTGACTGGGAATCGAACCAGCGACTCTTTGGTTCACCGCAGGCCAGCACTGAGTCCACTAAGATACACCAGCCAGGGCTATCCTTCACTTTTAAAGTGTGCTACATCACATTTATAAATTTTCAAATATTCTAACAAACTTGCATCACCAGAAAAATCCCACTTGTTCACGGTCTATGATACTGGATCCAGTTTGCTAATATTTTGTTGAGAATTTTAGCATCTATGTTCATCACTGATATTGACCTGTAATTTTTTTCTTTGTAGTACCTTTTTCTGGTTTTGGAATTAGGTTAAGGCTGGCCTTGTAAAAAGAGCTTGAAAGTTTTCCTACCTCTTGAATTTTGTGGAATATTTTGAGAAGAATAGATGTTAGTTCTTCTTTGAATATATAATAAAATTCACCTGTGAAGCCATCTGACCTAGGACTTTTGTTTGCTGGGAGACTTTCATTTTTATCTCTTCTACAATTTCATTAGTTGTAATTGGTCTATTCAGGTGTTCTGATTCCTCATGCTTCAGTTTTGGAAGATGGTATGTTTCTAGAAATTTATCCATTTCACCCAGGTTGTCCAATTTTTTGGAATATGTGGGGGGACCCCCCAAAACAGGAATTATCTTCTGGAGGGCAGACCCCTTGTAGTGCAGGTTTCCCCCATTAGACTAGTGTTCTAAGAACACACCTGTATCAGTGGACCAGCTGGCATTGTTGTGAGAGGCTGTGTTGGACTTCATTGAATTTTTTGAAGACTCTTTCAATGTGTTTGCTCCTTTCATGATGGGTGATTTACAAGTGCACCTGCCCACACCATGCTGAGTGTTCAGCAGTTTTTTTGAGAAAAAATGGCATGATCTCCACCCTCCCTTTTCATTCAAGTGACTTGTTTCTGATTCCCTGGAAGAAAAAAGTCCTCAAACACCAGTTTTGCTGGTGTGGAAGAGGTGAAACAAAGAATGGCAGAAGCAGTAAAGGCATCAAAATCAACAAGTTTAAAAACTGTTTTGAGCAGTAGACAAAATGTCTTGACAGGTGTATTGCATCAAATGGAGAATATTTTGAAGGTGACTGAAGTTTAAACATGCAAGAATAAATACATGATTTTTTCTAAATAAATTCTGGGTTTTTTGGGTCCCCCCCGGTGGTTATTCATAATATTTTCTTACAATCCTTTGTATATCTGTGATGTCATTTGTTACTTCTCTTTCATTTCTAATTTTAGTTATGTGGGTTCCCCTTCTATTTTTCTTGATGAGTCTGGTTAAAGGCTTGTCAATCTTGTTTATCTTTTAAACATACCAGCTCTTGGATTAATTGATATTTTGTATTATTGTTTTGTTTTTATATAGACTATTTCATTTATTTCTGCTCTGGTCTTTCTTATTTCCTTCTACTTACTCTGGGCTTTGTTTTTCTCTTTCTACTTCTTTTTGTGTAGTTTTAAATTGTTTATTTGAGATTTTCCTTCTTGAGGTAGGCCTGTAATGTTATGAATTTCCCTCTCAGGACTGCTTTTGCTGTGTTCCACAGATTTTGGGTTGTGTGTGTTCAATTATTTTTTATTTCCAGGTAATTTTTTATTTCTTCCTTGATCTCATTGTTAACACATTCATTGTTTAATAATATGATATTTAACTTCCATGTGTTTGAATGTTTTTCAGGGGGTTTTTTATTGTAATTGATTTCAAGTTTCATAGCATTGTAGTCAGAGAAGATGCTTGATATGATTTCAGTCTTGTTGAATTTTTTAAGACCTATTTTGTGTCCTATCATGTCATCTGTCTTTGAGAATATTCCATGTACACTTGAGAAGAATGTATATTCTGCTGCTTTAAGATGAAATGTTCTGTAAATATCAATTAAATCTATCTGATCCAGTGTATCATTTAAGGTTACTGTTGCCTTGTTGATTTTTTGCCTAGAAGATCTGCCCATTGTTGATAACAATGATGTTAAAACCTCCTACTATGACTGTATTGCTGTCACTCTTTCACTTAATGCCCACCACGATTTTCCTTATATATTTAGGTGCTCCTATGTTGGCTGCATATATGTTTAAAAGAGTTAGGTCCTCTTGTTGGATCAAGTCCTTCAGTATTATGCAGTGATCTGCTTTGTCTCTTGTTATGGTCAGTTTTTTTTTTTTTTTTTTAGTCTGTTTTGTCAGATATAAATATTGCTACACCAGCTTTTTTTGTTGTTGTTGCTTCCATTTGCATGGAATATTTTTTTCCATCTGTTTCCTTTCAGTCTGTGTGTATGTTCTGTTCTGAGGTGTGTATCTTATAGACAGCATAAATATGGGCTTTGTTTTCTTATCTTTTAAGCTACCCTATGTCTTTACATTGAAGCATTTAATCTGTTTACAGTTAAGGTTATTATTGGTAAGTACTTATTTATTGCCATTTTATTCTTATATTCTTTATAGTTATATTCTTTATACTTATATTCTTTTCTCTATATATTTCTTTTTTTAAATTATTTTATTGTTGTTCATTTACAGTTGTCTGCATTTACCCTCCCCCCCCACCCCAGGCAAACCCACCTCCCTCCCTTTCTTCCACCCTCCCCCTTGGTTTTGTCCATGTGTCCTTTATAGCAGTTCCTGAATACCCTTGTCCCCATTATCCCCTTCCCCCTCCCCTCTGGTTACTGCCAGAATGTTCTAAACTTCAATGTCTCTGGTTCTATTTTGTTTCTCTGGTTGTATTTTGCTTGTTTACCTCACAAGCGTCTTGGCTGTGACTGATCTGAATTCCCCGGTAGCTGATCTGGCCTTGGTGCCTTCGCTCCTGAGTCCTTATATAAAACCTTTTAACATTTCATATAGTAGAGGCTGCATGATGATGTACTCCTTGAACTTGACCTTATCTGAGAAGCACTTTATCTGCCCTTCCATTCTAAATGAAAGTTTTGCTGGATAGATTATACTTGGTTGTAGGTTCTTGCTTTTTTTTTTTTTTAACGATTTTATTTCTTTATTTTCAGAGAGAGGAGAAGGGAGAGAGAAAGAGCAATGTATGGTTGCCTCTCACATGACCCTCACCGGGGACCTGGCCCGCAACCCAGGCATGTGCCCCAACTGGGAATCGAACTGGGACCCTCTGGTTCTCAGCCCGTGCTCAATCCACTGAGCTATACCAGCTGGGCGGTCCTTGCTTTTCATGATTTGAAATATTTGTCTCCAACCCCTTCTTGCTTGGAGGGTCTCCTTTGAGAAATCCACTGACAGTCTTATAGGAATTCCTTTGTAGGTAACTGTCTCCTTTTCTCTTGCTGCTTGCAGGATTTTCTCCTTCTTCTTAATCTTGGGTAATGTAATTATGATGTGCCTTGGTGTGTTCCTCTTTGGGTCCCACTTCTTTGGGGTTCTCTGAGTCTCTTGGATTTCCAGGAAGCCTATTTCCTTTGCCAGATCTGGGAAGTTCTCCTTCATTATCTGTTCAAAA
>PVJI01024774.1:0-21438 GCA_004026765.1 Micronycteris hirsuta
AAAATAATTGTGCAGATATATAAATATATGTAGATATGGGTTTTTAAAAATGTGCTACATTGAAATTATGTACATTACACTATATAAAACATTGTCATTTATAAAAATATTTGTGTAAGGATATAATGTTTAAATGAGAATGGGACTAGATAAGTAGGTTGGTAGAAAAATATATATTTTTATTTTTAAAGTCATGAGATAATAGGAAAAGTGTGTAAATATTTACTAAATAATGAGAAATGTTGTGGTAGGCCACGACCAGCCCCACTGTACAGAATCATCTTTAGGAAAACTTGATGAAATAAGAAAGAAAACATGATATCATTTAGCTTATGTCAATAGGTGGTGAAATGAAATTTTATTGTAATAAGGTGACCCTTAGGTGATGGCATTACCTTTCCTATCCCTTTATCTCAGTCTAATAAGATGCTAATATCAGTAAGTTCTGGACTGCAAGTACCTCTGACCTAGTGATTGTGTATATGTAAGTGTGTGTGCACATGTATATGTAAGTGTCAGGTACACCATGACTTTGTGAATATCATTTTATTTTTTATTAATTTTTAATTTACTTTTTAATTACTTTATTGTTCTTCAATTACAGTTGTCTGCATTTTCTCCCCTCCCCTCCACCCCATCCAAACTCATCTCCCTCCCTTGCTTACACCCTTCTCCTTGGTTTTGTTCATATGTCCTTTATAGTAGTTCCTGAAAACCCTTCTCCCAACAATCCCCTCCCCCTCCCCTCTGGCTATTGTTAGATTGTTCTTAATTTCAATGTCTCTAGTTATATTTTGCTTGCTTTTTTCTTTTGCTGATTGTGTTCCAGTTAAAGGTGAGATCATATGGTATTTGTCCCTCACCGTGTGGCTTACTTTGCTTAGCATAATGCTCTCCAGTTCCATCCATGCAGTTGCAAAGGGTATAAGCTCGTTCTCTCTCTCTGCTGCCTAGAATTCCATTGCGTAAATGTACCATAGTTAGTTTCTTGATCCACTCATTTGCTGATGGGCACTTAGGTTGCTTCCAGCACTTGGTTATTGTGAATTGTGCTCCTATGAACATTGGGGTGCATAAGTTCTTTTAGATTGGTGTTTCAGGGCTCTTAGGGTATAATCCCAGCAGTGGAATTGCTGGGTCAAAGTCATTTCCATTTCTAGTTTTCTGAGGAAATTCCATACTGTTTTCCACAGTGGCTTCATCAGTCTGCATTCCCACCAACAGTGCACTAAGATTCCCTTTTCTCTGTATCCTCTCCAAAACATGTTTGTTGATTTGTTTGTAATGGCCATTCTGACTGATGTGAAGTGGTATCTCATTGTGGTTTTAATTTGCATCTCTCCGATGGCTAGTGAAGCTGAGCATCTTCTCGTATGTCTCTGTGCATTCTGTATGTCCTCTTTGGAGAAGTGTTTGTTCAAGTTTTTTGTCCATTTTTTAATTTTTTTTTTGTCTTCCTGGAGTGGAGTCCTATGAGTACTTTATATATTTTGGAGATCAAACTCTTGTCCAAGGTGTCATTTGCAAATATGTTTTCCCATATGGTTGGTTCTCTTTTTATTTTAATACTGTTTTCTTTAGCTTTCTATGCAGAAGCTTCTTATTTTGATGAGATCCCATTTGTTTATTCTTTCCTTTATGTCCCTTGCTCTAGGGGACACATCAGTGAAGATGTTGTTCTGTGGAATGTTTTCCTATTAATGTTTTCCTCTAGGACTTTTATGGTGTCATGACTTATATTTAAGTCTTTTATCCACCTCGAATTTATTTTTGTGTATGGTGTAAGTTGGTGCTCAAGTTTCATGTTTTTGCATGTAGCTGTCCAGCTCTCCCAACGTCCCAACATCATTTGTTGAAGAGGCTATTTTTACTCCATTTCATGCTGCTTCTCCATTTGTCAAAAATTAATTGGCCATAGAGACTTGGGTTTTATTTCTGGGCTCTCTACTCTATTCCATTGATCTATCTGTCTGTTTTTATGCCAGTACCAGGCTGTTTTTATTACAGTCACCTTGAAATACAGTTTGATATCAGGTATTGTGATCCCTCCTACTTTCCATTTCTTTCTCAAAATTGCAGCAGATATTAGGGGTTGTTTATGGTTCCATATAAATTTTTGAAGTGTTTGTTCTATATCTGTGAAATATGCCATTGGTACTTTGATAGGGATTGCATCAAATATGTAAATTGCTTTGGGTAGTATGGACATTTTGATGATGGTGATTCTTCCAATACATGAGTATAGTATATGTTTCTATTTTTTCTGTCTTCCATGATTTCTTTCTTAAGTGTTGTGTAGATTTCTGTGTACAGGTCTTTTACCTCCTTGGTTAGGTTTATTCCTAGGTATTTTATTTTTCTTGTTGCTATATCACATGGGATTTTTTTCTTAATTTCTGCTTCTGATGTTTCATTGTTGGTATACAAAAATGTCTTTGATTTTTGGGTATTGACTTTGTATTCTGCTGTTTTGCCAAATTCATTTATTAGGTCAAGTAGGTTTTTTTGCGGCGTCTATAGGATTTCTATGTACACTATCACGTCATCTCAAACAGTGCCAGTTCTGTTTCATCCTTTCCAGTTTGGATGCCTTTAATTTCATCTTCTTGTCTGATTGCTGTAGCTAAAACTTCTTTTTTTTAAGATTTTATTTATTTATTTTAGAGAGAGGGGAAGGGAGGAAGGCAGAGAGGGAGAGAAACAGCAATGTACAGTTGCCTTTCACATGGCCCTCGCTGGGGACCCGGCCCACAACCCAGGCATGTGCCCTGGTGGGGAATCAAACTGGGACCCTCTGGTTCCTGGCCCACATTCAATCCACTGAGCTACACCAGCCAGGGCTAAAACTTCTAATGTTATGTTGAATCGAAGTGGTGATAGTGGACAACCCTGTCTTGTTCCTGATCTTAGTGGGGTAGATTGTAGTTTTTGCCCATTGAGTATGATGTTGGCTGTAGGTCTCTCATATATGGCCTTTATTATGTTGAGGAATGCTCCCTCTATTCCCACTTTGCTAAGTGTTTTTATCATAAATAGGTGCTGTACCTTATCAAATGCTTTTTCTGCATCTATTGATATGATCATGTGATTTTTGTCTTTGCTTTTGTTTATGTGATGTATTACATTTATTGATGTGCGAATATTGTACTATCCTTGCATCCCTGGGATGAATTCCACTTGGTTATGATGTATGATCTTTTTAATGTATTGATGGATGTGATTTGCCAATATTTTGTTGAGAATTTTAGCTTCTATATTCATCAGCGATATTGGCCTGAAATTTCCTTTCTTTGTTCTGTCTGTATCTGGTTTTGTGATTAGGATAACTCTTCTTAAAAAGAGTTTTGGAGTCTTCATCATTTTAGATTTTTTGGAATAGTCTGCAAAGGATAGGGGTTAGTTCTTCCTTAAGTGCTTTGTAGAATTCTCCTGTGAATCCATCTGGTCCAGGGTTTTTGTGTGTCGGGAGTTTTTTGATTAGTGCTTCAATTTCATCTGCTGTTATTGGTTGGTTCAGACTTTCTGCTTCTTATTCATTGAGTTTTGGAAGATTTTATTTTTCTAGAAACTTGTCCATTTCACCTAGGTTTTCAATTTTTTTTCTAGGTTTTACAGTTCTTCATAGTAGTTTCTTACGATCTTTTGCATTTCTGTGACATCAGTTGTAGTCGCTTCTCTTTCATTTCTGATTGTGTTTATTTGGGTCCTCTCTCTTTTTCTTGATGAACCTGCTTAAAGGCTTGTTGATTTTATCTTTTCAAAGAACCAGCTCCTGGATTCATTGATTCTTAGAATTGTGTTTTTAGTCTCTATGTTACTTAATTCTGCTCTGCCCTTGGTTATTTCCGTGCCTCTACTTGCTCTGGCCTGTCTTTGTTGTTCCTTGAGTTCTTGTAGGCGTAGGGTTAGGTTGTTTGTTTGAAATGTTTCTATCTTTTTTAGGTAGGCCTGTATCACTATGAACTTACCTCTCAGGACTGCCTTAACAGTGTCCCATTGTGGGAATTCTTTCCACTCACGTGAAAACACTCAGTTCTGGAATTTACGCGTTTTGAGCTCAGCTCCGCGTGAGAAAAAATTATTCCCGTGTGGATCATGTCAGTGGAAAAGGAATTCTCTAATGGGAATTTGGCAAAAATGTATCTTAAAAAATTCTCTAACTTGCTGACTCTTTTCCTCCCAAAGTCAGGAAGCTTAAGTTAATGAATCCCTGCCTCAATATTTTATGGTCCTAAAAGTTAACAGCCCTAGTTAGCTTACCCTCAATTTACTTGCCTCCTGTTTAATGTATACCCTGGTCTTGTCTGTCACCGGACCTGAATTTACATCCTAAAGCTCTGTTCCTGAGTAAACCTACCCCTAATCTATTCACTTCCCATATATCCTCATGACCCAACTGAAAACCCCTGTTCTGCATAAGTCCATGAATAATCAATCCAATGTAAATGTATCCTAAAGCTTCTAATAAAAAGCCCAGCTAAGCTAGGCACAAGGCCTTTTCCAAGATGGAGGGAAAGACCCATGGCTGCCGGACTCTTTTTTCAAAGCGTGTCTCTGGGTAAGTTTGATTCACGCAATCGGTGAGCCCCTCCCCCCCCCGGATTTTGCGGGTCGAAATCTGCGACATCCCATAAGTTTTGGGTTGTTGTGAGTTCATTGTCATTTGTTTCCAGAAACTGTGATTTCTTCTTTGATCTCATTTTTGACCCATTCATTGTTTAGTAGCATGCTATTCAATCTCCGTGATTTTGAGTGTTTTGGGGTTTTTTCCTTGATGTTTGTTTCTTGTTTTAGTCCCTTGTGGTGAAAGAAAATGCTTGATATGATTTCAATTTTCTTGAACTTATTGAGGTTTATTTTGTGTCCTAACATGTGGTCTATTTTTGAAAATGGTTTATGTGCATTGAAAACAATGTGTATCTCACTTCTTTGTCATAAAGGCTCTATATATATCAGTGAAGACCATTAGATCTAGGGCATCATTTAATGCCGCCATATCTTTGTTGATATTTTGTTTGGAAGATCTATTCATTTTTGACAGTGGGGTTTTGAAATCCCGTACTATAATTGCATTGTTGTCAATGTCTTTCTTAAAGTCATCCAAGATTTTCTTTATGTATCTGTGTGCTTCTATGTTGAGTGCATACATGTTTATAATGTTTATGTCTTCTTGATGGATTCTTCCCTTGAGTATTATGTAGTGACCTTTTGGGTCTCTTTTCATGACCGTTTTTTTGAAGTCTATTTTGTCGGATGTGAGTATTGCTACCCTGGCTTCTTTTTCCTGTCCATTTGCTTGGAGTATTTGTTTCTAGCACTTCACTTTCCATCTGTGTATGTCTTTTGTTCTGAGATGGGTCTCTTGTAGGCAGCATATGTGTGGGTCATGATTTCTTGTCCATTCAGCTATTCTATGTCTTTTGATTGGAACATTTAATCCATTAGCATTTAAGGTTATTATTGATAGGTACTTATTCTTGCTATTTTTTGTACCTGTGTTCCTCTCTCTCTCTCTCTTTTCCTTCCTTTCCTTAAAGCAGTCCTTTTAGCATCTCTTGCAGAGCTGGTTTGGTGGAGGTGTATTCTTTTACATTTCTTTTGTCTGGGAAGCTACTTATTTGGCCATCTAGATCGAGAGTCTTGCTGGGTACAGTAGCCTTGGTTGCAGGCCTCTGGTTCTCATTACTTGGAATATTTCTTGCCATTCTCCTCTGGCTTGGAGCATTTCCTTTGAGAAGTCAGCTGCTAACCTTTTGGGGGCTCTTTTTTATGTTACTTCCTGTTTCTCCCTTGCTGCTTTTAAGATTCTCTCTCTGTCTTGAAATTTTGCCATTTTAATTATGATGTGTCTTGAAGTGGGCCTCTTTTCATTCCTCTTGATTGGGACTCTCTGTGATTCCTGGATTTGTGTGACTTTTTCTATCATCAGATTAGGGAATTTTTTCATCATTACTTTTTCAACTAGGTTTTCTATCCCTTGCTCTTCTTCTTCTCCTTCTGGTATCCCTATTATATGGATATTATTATGTTTCATACTGTCCTGAAATTCCCTTAATCTCTCTTCATTCTTTTTGAGCCTCTTTTCCTTTTCTTGCACTTTCTGGGTCTTTTTTTTCTACCATGTCCTCTAGCTCACTGATCTGATCCTCTGCTTCATTTAGCCTGCTTTTGATTTCTTCTACTGTGTTCTTCAGTTCAGAAATTGTATTCTTCATTTCCTCTTGGCCCTTGTGAATAGTTTCTATTTCCTTTTTTATGTTGATATAGTTTAAATTGAGATCACTGTAGTTTCCCTGTGGTTTCTGGTAATTTTCTGTGAGCTCATTGAGCTTACTGATAATCAATGCTTTGAACTCAATATCTTATAGTTGACTTGCCTCTGTTTCATTTATCATTCTTTCAGGGTCTTCCTCCTCTCCTTTCATTTGAGGATTGTTTCTTTGTCTCCCCATTGTTTTTGAGACTCTTCTTGCTAGCCTCTGTTTCTTAAATTGATCTGTTCTGTGTCCCTGTGTTTACAGTATGAACTTCTATGGTAGAATACCTGTGAGATTCAGTGGTGCAGTCTTTTTAATCTTCTGAGCTCTCTGGTCTTGGACTGTCGTTTATGTTGGCTTTCTGTATGTCTTTGAGTTTTGACTGTTGTTGGGTCTTTCTTTGGTGGGTCCTTTCCTCCAGCTGGTTTACTGAATGTCACTCCATCCACCACGCCTTGTATTCTGTTGTGCAGGTGTGGACAGGTTGTGTTGAAGTTGATTCTTCTGTGTGAACAAGGCTTTGAGGCTTCTCTCTTACTCTTGTTCAGTTGTTTGTTGTGGGTAATTTCTCCACAAATTGGTTGTATTTCCAGGTCTGTTCTGGTTTGAGGGTAGTGTGGGTTCCACTTCCTCCTTCACCTTCTTTCATTGTTTTCTGTTGGCGGTTCTTTTGTTGGTGCATTTTCTCTTCCTGCATGTATCCTTGTGTTCACAGCTTCTGCCTACTTGGCTGATTTTTCATGATCTGTGCAATTTTGATCTTCAATCTTCATATATGCTGGGTTACTCTTGGCTATTCGCTCTGTTTCTCAGAAGATTGGCTAGGTGTTTCACCCGTGCACAGGGGAAAGTGGACTCCGCTCCTACCTATCTTGTCGCCATCTTTTCCCAGACTCCATTTTATTAATCTGCTTTAAAAAAGCCATTTAGAATTTAGGAAAAAAAAAAGCCCAAATAGTACTAACATAAAGTACTAATTTTTTGTAGATGTGGTGAATGCAACCTTAAAAAAAAAGTGGCATCTATATCTTAACTTTATTATTAACAACCTGCTTATTAATGTTTTCTCCTAGAGGCATAGACCAAATTTTACTTTTTTTTATATCTTCAATAAACAGATTTTGATAAACAGTAGGACTTGTGGAAGAAATGCAGGGAAAAGGGAATAAATCAAGGAAAAATGAACTAATGTCACTTTATCTCTCATTAATTGTCTTTATAAAACAAATTGAACTATTTAATGGTTAATTTATTTCATTTTATTTTTTTTAAGATTTTATTTATTTATTTCGGAGAGAGGGGAAAGGAGGGAGGCAGAGAGGGAGAGAAACAGCAATGTATGGTTGCCTCTCACATGGCACTCACTGGGGACCTGGCCCACAACCCAGGCATGTGCCCTGACGGGGAATGAAACCGGGACCCTCTGTTTCCCAGCCCATGCTCAATCCACTGAGCTACACCAGCCAGGGCTTAATGGTTAATTTAGATTTAAATAATTTAAATAGTTATAAGTTTAAAATTAATGCTTGCAAATATGACCTATTAAAAAACAAACAAACAAAAAAAAACACAAAAAAACATGAGCCCTGGCTGGTATGGCTCAGTGGATTGAATGTCAGTCTGTGAACTAAAGGGTCTCTGGTTCGATTCCCAGTCAGGGTACTTGCCTGGGTTACAGGTCAGGTCCCCAGTTAGGGGCACACTAGAGGCAACCACACACTGATGTTTCTTTACCTTTCTTTCTCCTTCCCTTCCCCTCTCTCTAAAAATAAATAAGTAAAATATTAAAAAAAGAAAAATATGATACTTATGATACCAAAAATAAACTGGAAAAAATATTATTAACTTGAATAATCCCAGTAGGCACAGGGAAAAGTTTTAGGTAAAAGACCCAAAAAAAGGTGGCGATCGAAGGACATAGAAATATGAAATAGCTGATGGTAAAACCTGTATTTATGTGGGCATCAGGTAATTTTAAGCAGCATGCTTTCCAGGCAATCTAGAAAGTTTTAAAAACTAGAAGTGATTGAGGAAAATTATTTCTGGTATAATATAGACTTGAGTTAATTTTAATAGTCTATATAAACATCTAAAGTCCCATGTAATTTCTACAGTTCTGTGTTTGCATAAGTAGGGGTAAAATATATAGAACAGTGTTTTCAAATGTTTTCTAATAATGTCATGACATGGTAAACCTTATTTTCCTAATTCAGAAGGAATTACACAATTATATCTGCAATCTCAATAATCATGGGATAAGTGATCCGTCAACTTAGTCATTTACATAGGGCAGACAGAAATTCATTACTTTAAAAATTAGTTGCAATGAATATATAATCAAGGTACAAGACTTTCATTGAATAGATTTTAACAAGATTTTTGAAACTGTAAAATGAAGATATGATAATCTGATATGCTTCAGGAAATGTTATTAAATTTCATTTAGGATTTCTGTTGTCCTAAATTATAGACCAATTACTTTTCACATTTATTTTTATCTTTTAACTTATTGCTGTTCTCTGTGAGATGTTCTTTAACATTTCATAAGTAAAAAAACTTAAAAATTCTCATTCTAGGAAACACTGTGATCTCTCTTGGGATGTAGAAAGTTCAAATTGTGTGTCATAAACAAACAAATATAGCCTCTTTCTTATGAAATATAATTAGCTAAAAAATATAGAGGCCAGGTGTGTCAAAAATATAGAGGCCAGATGTGGGATATGTGTTATATTCCACATAATAAGTGTGATTATCATTCTGACATACTTTATTATTTTGAATAACACGAAAATGAGAGGAAATTGTATTTTAAGGTCACTCTTTTAAAATGCTAACCATAATTATTTAATTCCAGGTCATATTCTCGTTCTTGAAGGTATAGAGCACATTTAATTAAATTTAAACCATTTCCTTTTCTTTCTTAACCATAGATACTTGAATGCAACAGAAATTATAGCAACTTAGATACCACTTTCAACCACTTATAAAAACTAAGGTATAACTTTGCACTATATCTAGCCAATAGAGTAAAATAACTTTGAATTTTTTCCTAAGATTCATTCCTACTTTCAGTTTTGTTCCATTTTTTAACATTTCTGACAGAATAATCAAATAATAGCACATGCACTTACAGGCATATAAAATAGAAGCCACTCTGAATTGTTCTTAACATCTGGTAAAACCTCTCTGTTTGACTCCTCTTGACATGAGTTACTCTAAGATTATGCTTTAAATTTTCATACAAGATAGTTTTTTTTTCTCAGTAATATAAACAAACCTGCACTGGCTGTATGGCTCAGTTGGTTGGACCTTCGTCCCTGTACACTCATCCTAACTAAATTAATAATCAGTCAAGAGAGGTTTTTGATATATTTTATTTTTCAACCTAAAGCAGAAAGCTAAATGACAAACAACCAAAAGTAAAACATAACTAGAAAGTACACATAAAGTAAAATTTCCTGCCACTTAAAATATTACATATTCTATAAATTAAAAAACATGATTAAAATGAGTCATGTTGAAGTGCTTCTCAGAGACATAAATATGAAATTGGTTTTAGAAATTTCTCTAGTTATTTCTCACCAAATTTATAATTTAATCGACTAACTCAGAAAACTTCTCCATGGTCACCTGACTGCAGGACTTGAACTTTGCAGGGCATTTGAAAAATAGCCAGGGAATTTGGGGCTCTTATCATTTTAAAGTAACCAGTGCCCATGTCCTTAACTTTATATGAGCTCTTCCTATAATTTGTCTGCCTGAGACAGTGCCTTTAAGTCACTCTTCAAATTCTTATTTGCCATCTCTCCTTATTTCCACTTTTGGAATGAAAATCATGGACCTCACAAAACCTGAACCTTAGGAAAATGCAGTGCCTTAGAGTGCAAAAGCCTCTTTGGATACCAAAAAGGCAATTTTAAATGTTTTTCAGGAGGGACCCTCCATAATAACTGACCAAAGGCAGCAGAGTGGGTTGCACTGAACCCTGCAAACTCTGAACCAGGTGTTCTGGCTGACAGTCCCTGCTCTGGCACTTTCCAATGCCTTAATCTGACTACCTGTAAGATGGAAAATATTGATAGCACTTACATCATAGAGCTAGTATAAGAATTAGAATTTGAATAATGTTAAAAGTGCTTAAAACATCCAACATATAATAAATGCTATACACATGTTTGTTAAAATAATAAAGGCAACATAAATACTCCAAAAGTCAGTGATTTTCTGTCTTGTCTACATTCCTTAGCAGAGAGAAGTCTCAGCTTTGCAAATAATACATTTGATGATTATTTAATGATTTCCTGGCAATTTACAAGAAATGGAGGCTCTTGTAGAAAAGTTCCAAGAAAACACAGATAACGTCAAATGCTTCAGAAAAAAACTGGGATATTAAAGCTGCCCCACACCCCACCCATTTCACTCTGAATATTATTTTGTGAATTCTCAAACTCATCTCTAAGATATGTCACATTCTGGAAAAGAAATCCTTCCTAACAGTCAAACCATACAGATAAATGAGGCTGATACTTTAAATTAAAATTTGAATATATTCTAGAGAAACCAAACATCTCAAAATTCACTGAATACAATAAATGAATAAATTTCTCAATATTTCTTTCAAACTCTGTTTAATAAAAACATAGACATAGATATGCATTGGAACATATTTTATAAAACTATTTCAAGAAATATTTATTCAAAATTGTATCCATCCACATCAAGTTTCATCCTTTAAAATGTTTAGTCATTTTACTTCCTGTTGACAATAAACACATGACATTATATACTTACATATACTGATTTTTTAAAGATATAACTTATCCAGTAAGTAGATGAAAAACATTCAGTCACAATGCCTGATAAAATTTTTATAATTGCGATTTCCAGCAAGATGGAGGCATAGGTGGATACACTGTGCCTCCTCACACAACCAAAGAAAGGACAATAACACATTTAAAAACAAACAAACAAACAAAAAAAACCCAGAAGTGACAGAAAATCAAACTGGATGGAAGTCTGACAACCAAGGAGTTAAAGAAGAAACATTCATCCATACCAGTAGGAGGGACAGAGATGGGCAGCTGGGGCAGAGAGGAGTCGCACAGCAAGGTGGTGGCTGCAGGACCAGAGTGGGTATGGTGGTGCCTGGAGGACTGGGTGAAGTGGCAGCTGGTGGAGCAGGTGGCCCCACATTTGCATTTGGATAAACCGGGAGGGACAACTGGGGAGGAAGACAGAACATGCAACCCAGGGTTTCAGTGTGGGAAATAAAGCTTCAAAACCTCTGACTGAAAAAACCTTGTGGGGGTTTTGGTGTCAGGAGAAACTCCCAGCCTCACAGGAGAGTTCATCAGAGAAACCCACAGGGTCCTAGAACATACGCAAAACCATCCACCTGGGAATCAGCACCAGATAGGCCAAATTTGCTTTTGAGTAGTGGAGGAAGTAACTGAAAGCTGGCAGAGAGCTGAACAAGGGGCATTGTTCCCTTTCCTACCTCTCCCCCACCTATAGCCCCACAACACAACAAAGTGAGCTGTCCCATCCTGGTGAATACCTAAGGCTCTGCCCCTTACAATGTAACAGGTGTGCCAAGACAAAAAAAAAATTATGGCCCAAATGAAAGAATAGATCAAAACTCCAGAAAAAAATACAACTAAGCGATGATTAGCCAACCTATTAGATGCATAGTTCAAAAAGTTGGTAATCAGGATGCTCACAGAAATGGTTGAGTGTGGTTACATGAAAGAGGAAAAGTGAATACTATACAAAGTGAAATAAAGGAAAATGTACAGGGAACCAACAGTGAAGGGGAAGAAACCAGAACACAAATCAATGGTTTGGACCAGAAGGAAGAAATGGATATTCAACCAGAATAGAATGAAGAAATGAGAATTCAAAAAAATGAGGAGAAGCTTAGGAATCCCCGGGACAACTTTAAACGTCCCAACATCTGAATCATAGGGGTGCCAGAAGGAGAAGAGGAAGAGTAAGAAATTGAAAACTTATGCCCGGCTGGTGTAGCTCAGTGGATTGGGCGCGGGCTGGGAACCAGAGGGTCCCGGTTCGATTCCCAGTCGGGGCACATGCCTGGGTTGCGGGCCAGGTCCCCGGTGAGGGCCATGTGAGAGGCAACCATACATTGCTCTTTCTCTCTCCCTTCTCCTCTCTCTGAAAATAAATAAATAAAATCTTTAAAAAAATAAAAAAAAAAGAAATTGAAAACTTATTTGAAAAAATAATGGAGTAGAACTTCTCCAATCTGACAAAAGATATCCAGGAGCCTCAGAAAGTCCCAAAGAAGTTGGATCCAAGGAAGCACACACCAAGGCACATCATAATTACATTAGCAAAGATTAAAGATAAGGAGATAATCTTAAAAGCAGCAAGAGAAAAGGAGACAGTTACCCACAAAGGAATTCCCATAAAACTATCAACTGATTTCTCAAAAGAAAGCTTGCAGGCAAGAAGGGGTTGGAAAGACGTATTTGAAGTCATGAAAGACAAGGACCTACATTGAAGATTAGCCAGTAAAGCTATCATTTAGAATGGATGGACAGATAAAGTGCTTTCCAGATAAAGTAAAGTAAAAGGATTTCATCATCACCAAGCCCTTAATATATGAAATGTTAAAGGGACTTATCTAAGAATGAGAAGATCAAAAATATAAAGAGTAAAATGCCAACAAACTCACAACTATCAATAACCAAACCTAAAACACAAAAACAATAACAAAAAGGAACTAAACAAACAGCTAGAGCAGAAACAGATTCACAGCAATAGAGATCACATGGAGAATTATCATCAGGAAGCGGGAAGGGAGAGAATGGGGGAAAAGTTACAGGAAACAAGCATAAATGGTAGGTTCAAAATAGACAGGGGGAGGTTAAGAATAGCATAGGAAATATAGAAGCCAAAGAACTTACATGTATGACCTATGGACATGACCTAAGTGGTGGGGGTGGATGAGGGTGAGAAGGGGTGTGCAGGGTGGAAGGGAATCAAGGTAGGAAAATGGGACAACTGTAATAGCATAATCAATACAATATATTTTTAAAAGAGTTTTAGAATTGCATTTAATTTTATTTAAATTACCAATATTTTATTTCAATTTGATATGTACACTCATGCACAATTAATGAAAGATAATTTTCCCTTTTGTTATAAGTCTCACTTGATATATAACATAATTTACCTAAATAATACATTGAATTAATTAAAAAGAAGCCTTAAGAGTCTCCTGTAATGTTCTTGTTCTTTTTTAATTTGTCATAAAAATGAATAAAATCATCATTTGGCTTAGTTTAAGCAGAACAGTTTTGTTTCATACCAAATATCACTTCATATGTCTACATATCAAAGTTTCATATCATTTATGACATTTGTTCTTTTCTTCTTTCAATTATTCTCATTTGGGTGATAAATTATATGGTCAGTCTAATTTTTTATCATATTTATCATGGCTTGAGTACTTTTAATAATGTGTCACAAAAACCTTTTTACATTTATTTTAACATATTTTATAATAATCCTAAAATAAATATTAACATAGCTATTTATTTGAAAAAAACTGGTTTGGGGGTTTTCCAAACTGAATAAAATTGATCTCATAGCAAAGATTGACTTTGCAAATTTATTTATATGATGGGCATTTTTTACATGCATAATGGGCTAAATAAGCCTTTCTAAGTATACAATAGAAATGTTTCTAATAAAGTGAATTTTCTATAAAAATTATATTATTAGCAAATGTGTGTTGAAATTAGTAATATTTCAAGGAGTTTTTAATATGTTGGGTTAAACAGGATGATTTTTAGGTAAAATAGTAACAGGCAGGAAATTTAGCCATTAGAAAAGCTGCAGTGAATCCTTTCCAGGACTTGAGACAGAAAATGACTACATTAATACATCCTTTGGCAGGTCTCCATTTTTTTGTGTTCAAGTAAAATTAGCTTAATTCAAACTAGATGCAGGTGTTTTAAAAAAATTCTCTTCTTCTTCATGTCTTTCCTTGTAGTCAATCTTTTTGTGACTTTTCTGACCATTGCAGCTGCAATACTGATAAGGCCAAGATTAGTGGCATGATACTAAGAGAAAAAAGTCAACTTGCAGGGTTGATTTTTAACCACAGAGGCAAAGAAGTATATAAGGCTCATGTGAAGTATATTGCAGTCAACTAGGATGAATTTGGCAATATGTACTAGAATTTATTTTATCAATTTCAGTCGTCATATACAGTGAAAGGATTAGGTGTAGTGTGAGAACACTAAAATTTGAAATTTTGTTAACCCTGCAGTTCTGCCTAATGGTCAGGTCAGAGTTTTGTTCCTAAAGTGGAATGGAGACAGACAAACGTCTTCTGAATGAAAGAGATTTGATAACTTTCAAGTCAAGTTCAAATTGGTCATTAGCATGAACATTTAAATCAGTGATGATAAAAGAAAATGGGAAATAGATAATATTGCCCAAATACAAAGGTACGCAAAACAAAAGCCAAACACATGTTAGGACTAAAATATAAAACTGAATTAAATTTTGATTTAACAAAATGAAGACACTACCCTGGCTGGATGGCTCAGTTGGTTAGAGGATGGGTCCCAAACCCCCGGCCACAAACCAGTACAAGTCCATGGCCTGTTAGGTACTGGGCTGCACAGCAGGAGGTGAGCAGTGAGCCAGCAAGCACAGCTTCATCTGTATTTACAGCTGTTCCCCATCGCTCACCTTACCACTTGAGCTCCGCCTCTTGTCAAATCAGAGGCATTAGATTCTCATAGTGGCGCTAGCCCTACTGTGAACTGCCCATTCGAGGGATCTAAATTGCATGCTCCTGATGAGAATCAAATGCCTGACGATATGAAGTGGAGCTGTAGCACTGATGCTAGCACTAAGAAGAAGCTTCAAATACAGATTATCATTAGCAGAGAGGTTTTACTGCAGATAAACCATAATACATCAATTGCTTGTGACTCATCAAAACCCTAGTAGTGAGTGGTAAGTGACAAGCTGCATTTGATGGTAGGCTTTAAGTCAGAATCTGACACTTATTTTAGTCTATGTGTGGCCCACCCATTATTTTATTTACCAGTTTCATCCACGCCCCTTTCCTACGCTGCACACTTGTCTCAGTCACAGTTTTGACTGAGCCCACAAGTTAACCCTAGCTAAAATGAGTAAAAAACAAACATTTCTGGAGAGCTTCTTTGAAAAGAGAGAAAGACACAATGAAGACAGAGCAGAAGACTCTAAGACTGCCAATAAAAAGAAAGCTGCTTTAAAAAAAAATACCAAGAATCCTACTTAAATTACAGGTTCTCTGCAACAGGTAATTCACATTCCCCAAGCCCACTTTGTATAATACTTGACAACTGGCTATCCAGCAAAGCCATGCAACCTTCCAAACTGCTTTGCCACATGAAGACCAAGCACCCTGCATTAAAAGACAGGGCTTTTGAGTTTTTCAAAAGAAAATAAATGTGAACATGAAGACAGAAGCAATTATTGAAGGTCACCACTTCATCAACTGTGTCTGTCCTAAGAGTATCAGCCTTAGTGGCTAACCACATTGCTAAAGCTAAGAAGCCCTTTACTATTGGTGAAGAGTTGATCCTGCCTGCTGCTAAGGACATTTGTCATAAATTTTTAGGAGAAGCTGCATTTCAATTGGTGGCATTATTCTATTTTCTGCTAGCACCATAACTAGACAAATTGATGAAATAGCAGAGGGTATTGAGGCACAAATGGTAGAGAGGACTAATGAGTCACCATGGTACACAATCCAGGTTGACAAGTCTACTGATGTTGACAAGGCAATAATGCTTGTTTTTGTGCAATATAATTTTCAGGAGGATGTGCATGAGGATATGTTATGTGCACTTTTGTTGCCAATCAACACCACAGCTGCAGAACTATTCAAGTCTTTGAATGATTACATACCAGGAAAATTGAATTGATCATTTTGTATCAGTCTATACATGGACAGAGTGGCTGCCATGACTGGACGGTTTTCTGGTTTCACTACTCGGGTCAAAGAGGTTGCTTCTGAATGTGAGTTTACAAACTGTGTCATGAATACAGAAATGCTGGCTAGCCAAAAAAAGTCACCTGAACTTTTTCTGCAGGATGTGATTAAAATTATCAACCACATTAAAGTTCATGCTCTTAACTCATAACTGTTTGTGCAGCTCTTTGAGGAGATGGATGCAGAGGGTAGATGTCTTCTCTTATACACAGAACTGAGATGGCTTTCTAAATGGTAGATCGCTAGCCAGAGTTTTTGAGTTAGAGAGCTGCTCCAGAGATTTCTTTAAGAAAAACAGTCACTACTGGCAGAGCATTTCAGTGGCACAGAAAGGGCCATAAAATTTGCTTACTTGTGTAACATGTTCAACCTGATCAGTGAACTCAAGCTATCACTGCAGGGGACAAAGACTACTGTGTTCAAGTTGGCTGCATTCAAAGTCAAACTGGAATTATGGGGGCGACTAATGAACATTGGGATTTTTGGCATGTTTCAAACATTAGCAGAGATTTTGAAAGAGACTGAGCTAGGGCCTTCTTTTTCCCAGCTGGTGCATGATCACCTGTCTCAGCTTTCAGAAGAGTTTGAACATTACTTCCCAACCACAAAAGACCCCCAAACTGGAAGGAATGGATCTGTCACCCATTTGTGAATAAGTCATGTGAATCAATTTTTTCTGTGCTAGGAGAGGATCAATTGTTTGAAATTGCTAATGACAGTTGCCTTAAAAGTATGCTTGAGACAACTTCAAATCTCCATACATTCTGGATTAAAGTCAAGGCAGAATATCCTGAGATTGCCACAAAATCACTGAAGAGCCTGCTTCCATTTTCAATATCCTATCTTTGTGAAGCAGGGTTTTCTGCAGTGACAGCAACCAAAACGAGATTATAGAGTAGACTGGACATAAAGAACACAGTTTGGGTGTCACTGTCCCCAATCTCCCCTAGATGGGACCCCCTATGTACAGGAAAACAGGCCCAGGGCTCCCAGTGATTCTGCTTTATGGTGAGCTGTATAGTTATTTCATTATGTATTATAATGTAATATTAGAAATAAAGTACACAATACATGTAATGTGCTTGAATCATCCCCAAACCAATCCCTGGTGCCAAAAAGGTTGGGGACCACTGGGTTAGAGCATAGTCCCATATACCAAAAGGTTACAGGTTCAATCCCCAGTCAGGGCACATACCTAGGTTGTGGATTTGATCCCTGGTCAGGACATGTACGGGAGGCAACAGATCAATGTTTCTTACATTGACTTTTTTCTCTCTCTCTTTCTCTCTCTCTCTCTCTCAAATTAATAAACATATCCTCAGATAAGGATTAAAAAATGGAAAATGAATTGATAAATACCATTAACTATAAAATATTATAGAACATTATACAATATATTTTTGTATATAATAAATTTAGCCTTAATAAAATATTCTGGTTTTAGTCATAACATCTGTCAAATTTGCTCATTAATAATAAGCTAATTAAATCTTTTGCAGGTGTTCAGTTTTTATCTGTATGAGAATCATAATTTTACTCTTAAATGTGAGGTGCTGGATGTTAAACAAACTTATTGTGGTAAGCATCTTGCCATATCTACATATATCAAATCATTATGCTGTACACCTTAAATTTATACAATGTTACATGTCAATTATATCTAAATAAAACTGGAAAAATATACCTTTTACCCACTTTGGAGGTCTTCCACAAAGATGTTGAAAGAATTCACCTTAAAGAAATGGGTAGATTTAGTGCACCTTGTATGAGCAGCTTATAACAAAATATGCCATTTCTTGGCTCTCAGTGGTGAATGCAAGGCGGTAACAAAACTTTTTTTCTCTAACTTTATTTTTTCTTTTCTATAATGTATTTTTTTAGTTAATTTCTTTGGTCTTATAGTTTTCTTTCGATAAGTTGTTTTTCATGATGGCAGCAATAATTGGAGTCAAATTTTTTCTCTGAGTATTTGTTACTGTATTGATTTTTTATAGAGGTTTTTCTCTGCTGAATGAGAGGCAATGGGATAGTCATATTTGTTTATCCATTTAAGCTTAAATCAGTTAAGAATCCTATGCCCATTGAGATGAAGAGCTGTTTGATATCTGGACCAATGACTTCTTATGTTATTGATTTATATTTGACCCATGATGGAAATTGTGTCATACACGCTCTAACATCTCTATATCTGTCCGTGTGTCTTTAATTCAGAATGGAATTACCTTCCATTATGTGAATATGTAAGGTCTTTGTTCCTTCAGAGGGTTGTTGATAATTTAGATGGCTCTTAAATTAAGAAGACTTTGTTTGGATTGACTTAGGAAAATAAATGATGACATATAAATTAAATAATCCTAAAATATGCAGAAATATAAGAAAATTTAATCTCTAAAACATAGATGTGCTTAAAATGTACATTAATTTTTATAAAAACTAATCTAGAAATATATTATGAATTTAGGTTCATATCAATAGGTTAAACTTAAGCAAACAAGTCTAACTTAATAAAAATAGATTAATAAACACATCTATGTCTACTCATCCATATTAAGTATAATACAAATTCATTTGGTATGTTTTTTTAAGATTGTATTTATTTATTTTTAGAAAGATGGGAAGGGAAGGAGAAAGAGAAGGGGAGAAACATCTATGTGTGGTTGCCTCTCATGCACCCCCTACTGAGGACCTGACACGCAACCCATGTATGTGCCCTGACTGGGAATCGAACCAGCAACCTTTTTGTTTGCAGCCCGGCACTCAATCCACGGAGCTACAACAGCCAGGGCAGGTATGTTTTTTAAACATACACAAGTTTAGTGGTCAAATGAATTAACATACATCTTATTAATTTTAGTATTATAAAATTTAAAAAATATTTTAACTAAATGTTTAATATTGACAAATTTTTAAATGGAAGCAATAATTATATTTTATAGCATGACCACTTGAAGACAATTTTCAAGATCTGTATGATTTGAAACAATGGATTGACATTTAGTTAACTAATAAATAATCATTGGATACTGAGATAATTTTTAAGTTATCAGATGACTGAAATCTTAATTACAAAACATAATTGTAAGTCAAATGATTTTGCATCTTATTTTTGCATACCACAAAGAGGATATATCTCTGTTCCATACTAATGAATGTGCTTACTTTTTCCATTTTGAGAAGTTTGTAGGTAGAGAAAACTGCTCTCAGCTACACAAGTCACTGACATGCTGATAGATGGCAGACAGTTCTCTGCTCCTTCTCCTCCTCCCAGATACCTGTGGCTGAGAGGTTTCTCTGGGATGTGGAAATTTCAGAGGTAAAACCAAGTCAAATCAGATGAGTTGGTCACCATAGTGATAGAGAGTTATATTGATTAAAAAGTATAATCAATAAAAGTGGTTGAGCCCTGGCTGGTGGCGTATCTCAGTGGACTGAGCACTGGCTCACAAACTAAAGGTTTGCTGGTTTGATTCCCAGTCAGGGAAAATGCCTGGGTTGCAGGCCAGGCGTCCCGGTAGGGGCATGTGGGAGGGAACCACACATTGATGCTTCTTTCCCTCTCTTTTTCCCATCCTTCCCCTCTGTCTAAAAATAAATAAAATATCTAAAAAATAAAATAAATATAAGTGGTGAGTGTATACTTAGCAGTAGTAGTGATATAAAAAAGAACTGTGGGTATTTTCTTTCTGCTTTTAAAGAAAAACATGTGTGTAGTGTTGTGTGTTTTCATTTTGTTTCCCAATCTCCAAATTTTAATTGCTAAAAATTTTAATGACTATCCCCCAAATTTTGTCTTTGTGGTAAAAACAGTCAATATTCACTATGTTGAAATTAAAACTGAGAATTAAAAAAATATATATTGATTGATTCATTTGACTATAACACTAAATATATCATATATTTATAATCTTTGGTACTATTATGAAATCAGTCTAGACTTACATACCCCTGAGAAGTATGTTAAAGTAAGTTTTCAGTTTTGTTACCAAGAAAAATATAACCAGAAACACTGAATTAAAGAACAAACTGACAGTAATCCAAGGGGATGGGGGAGAGGGATGATGTAGAAAAATAGAGGAAAGTCTATCAAGGAACACATATAAAGGACGCATGGAAAAAGCCAAAGGGGGTAGGTTTCAGGATGGGAGATGGGGATGGGTGGGGCACGGGGCTGAGGTGGGGTGAAAATGGAGACAACTGTATTGAACAATAATTAATTAATTAATTCTGATGTGATAAATGTAAACACATATATAAATAAACATAAAAGGATAGAACTTGAAAAATTTATTTTATTTGCCTTTTTATCATATCTGAGTCTAAAATATTATATAATGTTAAAATATTAGCAAAGTTAACCAGTTTTGGTGAACTTGTTTCCATGATTTATTGTTTGCTGATTTATAATATGAAAGTATATCCTTTTTTTTTCTTGTGCAATCTGTCTAGATTCTGTCTTTTCCCATAGTAATTTTTTGTTTTTTTGTTCATTCTATTATGCCATTGGTTATTTAAGGAAACAAAGATATCTCCACCATGAAAGAGCTAAGATTTTTATATATGTGTTACCCTGTATGTTTATTATCAAACATGTTATTGTCACTTGAATAAAATGGGTAACCCTGTATTGTTCCTCCAGAACTCCTGATTCCATGTTAATCAAGTGTCAAATCTCCTTGATATTCGGGGACAGGGGGTGATCAGAGACTGAGAAGGGATTTTCCAGAACAGATCCTGACAATAAAACAAAATAATATCCAGGATATTTTTGCACAAAATACCAATTTCTATATATCACCAATGATCCCTGGAAAAATCACAAAGATTTATTCTTTCACCCTATAAATAGAAGGCTATTAGAATGTAGTATTCTTGATTAGTTTCCACTTACAGGTGAGATCCTATAAGTGGAAACTATTCAGCAAAACAAACAAGCAAGCAAAATATAACCAGAGACATTGAAATGAAGAACAAACTGACAGTAACCAGAGGGGAGGTGGGAGGAAATAATGGGGGGGGACGGGGGAAGGGCTGTCAAGAAACATGTATAAAGGACACATGGACAAAGACAAAGGGGGGTAGGATTGAGGGTAGGCGGTGGGAATGGCTGTGGGGGGGAGTAGTGGGGGCAATATAGAGACAACTGTACTTGAACAACAATAA
>PVJI01024775.1:0-21435 GCA_004026765.1 Micronycteris hirsuta
GATACCACCTCACACCAGTCAGAATGGCCATCATCAACAAAGCAACAGATAACTGTTGGAGGGGATGTGGAGAAAAGGGAACCCTACTGCACTGTTGGTGGGAATGCAGACTGGTGCAGCCACTGTGGAAAACAGTATGGAACTTCCTCAGAAAAATGAAAATGGAACTGCCTTTTGACCCAGCAATTCCACTGCTGGGCATTGAAGTTCTTTTTCCCGTACATCTTTTAATACTGATATTATTGCTTCGGGACACCTGGATAAAATTCTGAAATTCCTATATTACAATTTTTGTAAGTTTCATTGGGAAATTGGCATAGAACAGAATGCTGTCTTGTATTTTGCCTTAGCTTGCCCCAGAAGCATGAGGCAGGTAGGACTATAGTTTACTGAAAAGTGCTGTGGGCCAGAAGTCAGGAATGCCGCTGGGAAGCCTGGCCAGGCACAGTCACCTCACGGCAGTTCCCGGCGACTCCACAGCTTGTCATCTTTAGGGGCGAACTGCATCTAACTAGTACCTTTCTATTAGAAATAAACTAGCCTTTCACAGCATGAAACACAAATGATAGCAATGATTTTTCATGACCAAAAAGATTATGAAAAGGAATAAAAATTAAGGTCACAGCTTGAAAAGTTACTGTGCCACGTATATTTTTTTTTACTGGACATAGTCTGCCCCACCAACAGAAAAAGAAAAGAAAAGCCACACGTCTTCTATGTGCTTCTCTCTCAGATGTATGGCTAATATTCTCAGAAGGAGACAAGTCCAACATTGAAAAGTCAGATTCTTAGCACCCACTGTTCTAATCCAAATTTCTTTTCTCCTGGGAGCGTTATGGGTTGTGGGGGGAAAGACTAAGTATTTGGAACTTTCTACACATAGGGTGTTTATTCACTCATTCCACAAATATTTGTTGAGCATCTTCTATACGCCCACTTTCTCACCAGGGGATACAAAGATGAATAAGTTAGGGTTCCATCAAGTGGCTCACAGTCTAACAGGAAAAAAAAGTTTCTAAAATTATAATGTTGGGGTTTTCTATCACTGTCTACAATATTTTTGAGTAGAGCATTACCTGGGGAACCGTCGGGACAGAGAGGCCACTCTGTGAGAACTAGGGGAATAGGAATGTGGTAAGGAGAAGAATAAGAATCAGTAACACACACACGCTCCTACATTTGGTACAAAAGTAAATTCAGGACACAGGAAATACACAGACAAGGCAGAAGCTCATGTTCATGGAACTTCTTATATAAGGCAACTGAAGGGCTTAGATCTGTTCCACAGAATGTGCACCTTATGGAAAACGAGATAAAATATACAAGTACAATTAAATAGTGATGAACAAATACTTCTCTTCCTAGTATAGGTTGAAAATGTGTTAGAAAATTTTCCTGGGGGCTTCCAAATTATTTAGAAAACAAAATGGATCACTGAAATGCCTACAGAATTGAGTGGAAGGCTACCTCCCTCAACTCCATTTTGTGGGTAGAGACCTTAGAATTCTAACAACACCTCAGCAAATTATCTGTGTTTTTACTCTCCGTACATGTGAATAAGGCCCCAGCTAACAGACAGCTCGAGTGTGTCTTGGCTGGAGAATGCAGAAAAGGTTTTGTCTGTTTTTGCTTTGGGGAGAAGAGGTTGAACCCTTCTCAGAGAATCAACAAATCAGCTACTTAGTGATTTTAATCCTGGACCTTTGGAAAGGGTCATAACTTTTTAATAATGGTTTCAGTGAAGATTTATCCCTAAGAATCTGGCCAACAATACTCTTCAGTCAGGTATGCTGGACATTGCTGTGACTGCTGGGAAACCAACCAAGAAGAATAAATTATAACCTTAAATTGGAAGCCAAAATACACACCCGTGTAAAACACTGCCCTGTGATGTTTGGCTCGTGTAAGGAAGGTGTACCCTTTTAATTCACTGGAAATATAGCTGATCTGCATTTTAGGTCATTTTCTGATTAAGCCTCATTTCCAGGTAAGGAATAACACCATTACAGTGGTTCCTCTTAGTACCTGCTTTTTCATGCACGTCTCCCAAACAATTCTCTTCCACCGACCTCACACCTGAAGCCTCTCCTTCTTAATCCTTGAATGCCTGTGATGCCCTGTTTAGCTTAGAATAAGGTCGTCCTTTGTTGCATGTGGGGTTCCCTAAAATCATACCCTAAGAGGATTCCATGTGGGGTGGCAGGAACCTGCTGGAAGAATGCGAAGGGAGGGAGGCCGTGTAAAGGTGTCATGTCAAGTAAGTCCTATGAAAGGGGTCTTTGACTCAGTGTTTCAGGGAAACTCTGGAAACCGCATAATCAATCGCGCTCCAGGGCTCTCCTTACCAGAAGACAGAGAATTGTGACCTATCGTTTGCCAGCCTTGGTAAGGGGTTGCTAATTCCCAGGCATCTGTGGCTCTCAGGCAGCATAGGCTGAGCCGGGTCTAACAGTCTCGGGACAGTTGACAAAAATACAGACAACCAGGCTGGCTGTCGGGAAAGAAAGCCCGTTGAGAGCTGGGGCACAAGGATGTAGCACAGGACCATTGGGTAGGGTGGGACCAGTATCTACCTCATACAGGTACGCAAGCACTGTCAGGTATTTAAATATATAGAGACATATACCCCACAACGAAGTTTTGGTCAACGACAGACCATGTATAGGATGCTGGTTCTATTAGACTATCACGGAATGAAATTTCCCATCACCTAGTGAGGTCGCAGCCATTGTAACATCTCAGCACAAATGTTGAGAAACCAACCACAGGGTTGCGATGGGAAAGCCCTTGAACCTGGGTGTGGGTGGGGATGACACTGAGGAGCCCCCAGAGGTGGCTCCAGAGGAACGGACTGAGGAGGGTTCTGGGAACTGGAACAGGATCCGCAGGTGAAGACGAGGTGAGAGAAAAGGAAACCTCAGGAGAAGAAAAAGAAGCCCCAAGAAACTTCACAGTGAAGGGTTTAGCAGAAGCTTTTGTAGACCTAGAAAAAAAGCTCCTTACAAAGTTTGAAAACAGGGACCCCAACACCCACACCGAAAGCTTTTCCTTAATAGGGAGGAATGCTCATGGTGCGTTATCTGTCTACCAGAAAACCTGGGATAAAAAAAGAAACACTACAAGCAAACCGCCATGGAGATAGTTCTGAAAGATGGCACATCCTCAAGAGGAGCCTTGGACAGGCCCCTCAGGAGGCGGCCAGAAGAAGGCGCTGTCATCCTGGATGGCAATGAGTGCCGTTGCCCCTGACACCTTCTGGTGGACCGAGATGTGGGGGAGGAAGGTCATGAGATTGATGATCTTGAACCTGTGTAGGCCTAGGCCAATGTGTGTGTTTGTGTCTAAGTTTTTAACAAAAGAGTTTTCAAAAATCTTATAGAATAAGGATATTAAAAAATATGTTTGCACTCCTATGCAATGTATTTGTGTTTTTAGGAAAATATTGAATGTACTGGGGTGACATTGGTTAATAAAATTGCATAGGCTACGAGTGTAGGGTTCTATGACACCTCATCTGCATATTGTCGTGTGTGTTCACCATCCAAAGTCAAGTCTCCTTCCATCACCGCTTATCCCCCCTTCACCCTCTTCCACCTCTCCCCATCCCCTCCCCTCTGGTCAGCGCCGTATATTGTCTGGGTCTATGAGGGATATTTTTGTGTTTTAAGCTCAAGTGTTATTATGAAAGAGTCCAGAAGTTTAAAAAAATCAAGCGTTCATACAGCAAAGTTAAAAAGTTACAGTAAACTATGGTTAATTTATTATTGAAGAAAGAGAAAAATTAAAATGCATTTAGTGTAGCCTAAGTGTACGGCGTTTATAAAGTCTACACTCATAGACAGTAACACCCCTTCGCACTCGCTCCCCACTCCCTCACTGACTCACCCAGAGCGACTTCCAGTGCACCAGCTCCATTCACGGCAAGTGCCCTACACAGGTGCGTGACATTTTACCTTCCACGCCATGTTTTTACTATACCTTTCCTGTGCTTACATGTGTTTAGATGCACAGATACTATGGTGTCATGGTTATCTACAGTATTCAGTGCAGTAACACGCTATTAAGGTTTCCAGCCTAGGAGCAACAGGCGGTACCGCACAGCCCAGGTGTGCTGTGTGGCTGTACCATCTAGGTGTGTGAGTGCACACAGTGATTGTGCACAACGCTGAAGTCTCCTAACAACATATTTCTCAGAACGTTTTCCTGTCGAGAGACATGTACTAGCTGGGAGATGTCTTGAGATGTGAACCCTGTCTTTGGGTTGTGACTTTTTTTTTGTTTTCTCCAAATAAATCTGATCTTGGTGGGGGGGACAGGGGGGAAAAGAGAGAGAGAGGGGAAGAAACGCAAGAACTGTACTGTGGACTCTCAGAAAGTCAGGATCTACCCAGCATTTGTCCATAATTACCTGACACTGGACATTGTATTTATACTCCCAGGTGTACTGGGACTCTTCTCAATGAAGCAGGCAAGACAGAAAACCAACATGAACCAGATGGGCCAAACAAAGGGTAATTTCTTGTCTCAGGTAGTTAAACCACTGTGTTAGCTCAGGACGGAGTTTTGCCTGAGAACCAAAGGAGTAGGGTTCCCATGTTAATGAACACTTCCTGTGCCTCCCCTTCTTCTTCCGCCCTCCCCACTGTGGTCCTGCATCTGTCTGCTCTTCACCCCTCTCAGTTCCACCCTCCGCTTCTCGTGGTTCTAATTCTAAAGGGCAGGGAAGGAAGGACTCCAACCGGCCGGATTCCATCAAAAAATTGACTGGCTGTAGCATGACTGTGGTAGAGAATGAATCACTCTATCTGTCCAGCATGGGATGTGCACCCATCTTAGAGAGATCCTTGTGGCCGGCAGGATGAGGTCATGTGAGCCTACAGCAGCTGATTTGGACAACAGGTTAGAGAGGAAGAAGGAGAATCCCTCCCCCCAGAAGTCAAAAGGTCAGGTGCCAGAAAAAATAAGGTGAACTAACCAAAGCAAAAATACATGGTCCTCTGAGCTTTAGTCTCCTCATGAATAAAATGCAGTTCAACACATTTGTTATATTTATTCTACAAAATGATTTCAAGTATGAAATGTGATAATACCTGCAAAAGTGCTTTACAAATTATAAAGTTTTGTCAGGGAGCACGATGCGCCAGTCACACAGAATGTTAAATTGTCTCTTGCACCTGTTCATGTAAAATACGATCAGGAAGTACAAGAAGGTGAACTACGGCTCAAGCGAGACTTGGTAACAGATCCCAGTGTAGTTTCCCTGACCAACCGAGAAGCATACATCTTCATGGCAGTCAGTTATGGCAGGTGAATCTTCAGTGTGAGAACAGGAAGGAATAGCTAGTCTATGCCTCGTTACTTTTACAAAACGTATCAGGCAGGTTATCCTAACAGTTGGAAAACCCATCAGGGCACCAGCTGGCAGAGTGACTTCCTTGAAAACCACCACCGCCAGGAAGCAACTCCCTTCTTCTGAGAGAAAAGGGAGGGAGGGAGGGAGAAGAGGAAAGGGAATAGAAGAGCATAGAATTGCTTTGGACTCTTAATGTCTACCCTTCTAATTACTCAGACTAAAATTTCTCCCACAAACCATTAGTCACAACGGTTTGTTCAACCACATTGGGAGTCTTTACTGAAGATTTGCTGTGACCTGGCTGCTGGTCATCATTCCATGCAGAGAGAGAGAGAGAGAGAGAAAGATGAAGACACTCTCCTAACCCTGAAGGGCCTCATGGTCCAGTTGAACAGGGAAACACGAAGCTCTTTGCTTCAATCGCCTTATTTTTTATTTGCAGACCCCGCCCTCTTCCCTTCAGGTCTTGTCACATCTTGCTGGTCTTATGCGAATGGCCTTCTAATCGGTCTTTCCGCCTCCCTGTGCTTCCTTCAGCAAACACCCAGTCAGACTAATTTTTCTTCAAAAAATTTTTTTGTACCAGATTGTTTTTCTTAAGAAAATAAAATTAAAGTTTCAATCAGATAATGTTTATTTACTGGTTGAATTTTAGGGCTGCGAGGAAGTGTAGAGCATTTGCATTGAATTCAACTCAACTTTAGACAATCTTTTAGGCACAAGTAAGGCCAACAATGAATAAGCAAAAAGTAAAAATAAAATTCCTGGATTCTAGATAGAAATTGTGAGAAAGTCAGTGGTCTTTATGTTACAGCACTGAGGAACCAAATAAAACTTTTGAGAAATCCTGGAAACCTAAGAAAACAAATGAAATAAAATTCAGTATATATCAGTAAGCACTTGGGGGACTGAAGGCTGAAGGATCAATTAGGAGGCTAAAGCCACCGTCTGGGTAAGAATTAATGATAGGCCAAATCTGCACGGTGGCAGCGAGAGTGGAAAGAAAGCACAGGTGCAAAAGACATCCCAAAAGATAAATTCCCTGAACCTGAGGACTGAGCCAATGGACAGGGAGACGGAGAGACTATTTTGAGGTTTTGGCTCTGGGTGGACTGTGATACGTGCAACCAGAATAAGAAAATCAAACACAGAAGTAGATATACTGAAGTTTCTTGAGAAGGAATTATGCGTTGTGTCTTCTACTCATTAACTGTTCCTCACCTGGGCCTCTCTTGCCTGCCACCGTTCCTTGGATACCTGGAATAGTACACACCTTTTCCTCCTTCATTCCCAGCTGAGTCTTCCCCCTCCAGGCTTTGGGATGGGCCACCCGCCTTGCAATGAAAGCATCGCTTTTTCATGGGCCCAGTGACCAATTCAGGGGTGCACCTGACCCAGTTGGAGACACTATCCCAAGATGAGGCCTTTGCTGTAACAGTATGGGGAGAAGCAGACGCCTTTTCCACAGGCTTCCCAGCACTTAGCCTGGGGTGGCTGGTGAGACTGTGGGCAAGCCAGTGAAAGGCAGCGCCTGGCTCCTGATGATGTCCTTTGAGCCCTTAATTCAATCCCCCACGTTGTCCATACACAACACAACAAATTCCCTTTGGCTTCCCACAGGCTGTGTACAGATTGTTTTCTGAGAATTTAAAAAGCCACAATAAATACTCTATAAAGGTAGTATACAAAACTGGAGAGAGAGAGAGAATAAGAGCTTCCTAGAAATCCTAAATCTTATTTTTCGTGGGAAGCAACAATACATACTTGTCCCCATTTTAAGGTGAACATCAGAGACTTTTTTCAATCTTTTTCTCATGTTTCTAAGTACATGTCATAGTTCTGTGGGCATGTGCGTGTGGTTAACTATATCATTACATTTATTTTACACGGTAATCTCCCTCCGAATCCATAAGCAAGTTCTTCTTAGACATGTGTTCTTTCATAAACCCACTAATTACCACTGGAAGAGTAATAGTATATTCCCTCTTTGGAGTTCTGGCATTTCCAAAGCATGCCACGCCCCCATCTGCCCCTTGCCTTTTTCCATTAGAATTCCAGGGAGTGAAACCCCAGAATCAAGAGCAGGAAGCTGAATGCTTGAGTAACTGGCACCCTCAGCACATATGGTATGATTCATTTGATACTTTCTTTAAAAAGTAAAACCAAAGTCTACATTTTTTTACTCAAATGACTGGTTCTTACCCTTTTCCAGGGGCTGATCTGTTCTTTTATAAACTACCGGTGTGCTTTTAATACATTAATGCATTTTTCTTGCTTCAGTAAATCATCTGCTTGCAATTATATAGCCTCCAGGCAAATTTAGCAAGAGCACATAATTAATACGTGATAAACTCAGAATGTGAACGCATGTTCTTTGAGGCCAGAGCCAGGGATCTTTAACACCCTGCCACATGCTACCTTCACTGGGTACCTTTGGGCAAGTCACGAGGTTCTCTTCTCTCCTCAGCTTCATGTCTCCCACACATCATTGTGGTAAGAAGCAAAGCTAATACTTGTATTATTAGCCTGACAAATAATTGTAACATTGCACATACTTGTAATAGTTTCCTGGCAAGTAACAGGTAGTCATGAAATGAAAATTATATTCTTTTCCACAGGACAGTTACTGTGACAGATACACTGAGCAAGATCGTCCTTCGAGGACATGCTTCTGCCCTTAAAACACATGGGCATGAGGTAGACGCTTAGTGCCAAAGACAATGAAACTCACTTATTGAACTTGAATTTAGAACCTAGGCTAGAAAGTCAAAGCTGTTGAAGAGCAGGATTCAGCTTTAGCCAATAATAAGTGGTCCATTTTCCAGAGTGTCCTTTATGGGTACTTCCTATCCAGGCAGCCAGGGTCACGGGGACATTGGGACAGATTCAGTAATTTGGGAAACTCTATAACTCACAGAGAGGCAAGATGAAAGCACCCCCAAAGGAAGGGCTCTGCAAGTCGGTAAGCATACCCTGAGTCCCGGTGGGGTGGCGCACCCCGCTTACGCTGAGCAGACTCCAAATACTGAAGTGAAGCCCGGTGCTCCATGGAGAGGAGTTGTCAGAGTTTACGGCCTATGTGGGAAAAATGGCAAGAAGGCATTTAATCACGTTGTAGGGCCAACTGTGACCAATTCAACAACATGCCTGAAAGCAAAGAGAAAGATTCATTCTTCATTGGAACATGAGAGAATACCTTATAGAGTAGATGACACATGAATATGTGAGACAATAAAGATTTTGACCACTATGGAAAACTTTAAGGGCCCTCCAAGCAGAGAAGCAACCTGAGTGGAGGCACGGGTCTGTGAAAACGTAAAGGGCTCCGAGCAAGCGTGTATGCCGAGTACAGAGCGCAAAAAGGAGGAGCATGCGCAAAAAGCTGGAGCCTACCAGTGTTACTGTTAAGTCCAGTTAATTTACTGAGAAATCTCAGTTTAATGAGAAAAGTAAATGATGGGTGGGGGGTGGGGGTGGGAGGGAATGTCCCCCTGGTAGTAGTTCAGGCAATTCTAATCCTACTTTACAAATATTGTGAGTGTGTGTTACAAAGACTTAGTAGTCATGGTACACATGGAAGCATCCCTGGGGGAAACCCAAGAGCTGATATTTTCTCTCTAAATTGCTATATTATAAGTACTTCATTTTTCAAGGAAACACAGCTAGATTCATTGATCCCACAGTAAAGCTAATTTATTCTTAAAAGACCAAAGTAAATACCACTGCTTTAATCAGCTCTAAGAAAACACACCCAGCACGCCCCTCCTTCCCCTGCCTCAAGTCCGTCTGAGGCAGTGCAGGGTCTGAGCCTGAGCAGATAGATTTCAGTGGAAGTAATTACAAGCTGCAACACAATTTCCTCAAAACGACACACATACTAGACAAATACTTATTTGCGGTTACAGAGTGGGTAAAGTTACCATAAAAATAGTAGCGCACCTTATAATAGTGCTGCATGCCATAATTTACCTTTGCTATATCTGAGGTGTCATATCTTGTTCCAGACTTAATATTTAGTAACTAACAATTTAATGTACAAATCTCCTGCCTAAGAAGCAGAATAATTAGAAGAGGCAAGCCTCCCCCACTCCTTTTTACATGAAAAAATTATAGTGGACCAGTCAAAATGCCTAAGGATTATACAGAACAGAGAAGTGATTTTAATTATGGAAAAGGCAGGGCAAATTTTCAAATAACTCTTATAAGACATGTAGTAGACTCCAGGCAGATATGCAGAAGCACAGTAATGGAGCATAAATGACACATTTCTCTTATGAAAGTCAATGCCATGAACAGACCCTTAATTTGATGTACACTTGACCTCTGGAAATAGAATTAAAATGTAATATATTGTAAAGATGCAGTCAAATCTACCACAAGTGAATATGGTAACAGAATATGGTCCTTATGTTTTGGAGAAAAATGAGCATTGGCCAAATTGCCCTTCTGTTTTCTCACCATCCAAAATAAGTCTCTTGAAACAATAAGAAGAGAAACATTAGCAATGGCAAACGCACGTCCTATGCTCTGGGAATTTTGAAGTTCTTGGGATTGCTTAAATGATGGGTAGTTGAACAAGAGTCCCCCAAAGATTCAGCATTTTTTGGTAATTTATTGGAAACATCCCATCTCATTTGAGTAGTTTATTTAAACTCTCCGACAGCAGCTTACAACAGAGCAAAAGGAGAGGTCTGGAAAGCGGCTCACGAGGGTTCAAAATGTCAGCGCTCATAAGATTCTCCCAGGGCTAGAGCTACTTCTGCCCATTTGAAGATCGATTGGTCAGGTTATCAAAGTAACATGTTATGCACTTTTTTCAAGCTATGACATGACCAGTGAACGTGTTGGGGACTCACAGGTGAGGCTCACAACCTAGACAATAGACATGAAGTCCACACACAGTTTATCCCCAACATTCCCTATTTTCCATTGTTTCAGCTTTTATCATGGTGGTAGAAACTTGGAAACAGGAGATGTAGAAACCTGGCTTCTGTCATAGGGCCTAGCTCACTGAATTCAGGAGGAAGGCTGGAGGGAGGGAGGGAGGGAGGGAGAAAGGAAGGGGCGGGGAAGGGACAAAAGACAAAATAAAAATTTCTACAAGCAGAGGCACATTTAGTGTGCTCACACGTAGAGGTAAAGCTGCGACTTCCCTCCCAGAATTACACAGTGGGGAGCTGAGATTGCCCTATGAAAGCTGAATGATAAAGTCACCCTCTAATCCCCCAGAAGAGAGAGAAGCAAATTCATTGTAAACAGACAGACTGGTTCACCCACATAAAGAAAATCTATGAACAAATCGAACGTTTTATTAACATATCTGAAGAAGGAACTAATGAATCACAACAGCATTTGCAGTCAAAGAATCAATTTTAAAAAGAGCCTAGAAAGCAAACTTTTCACATAAAAATAGCCTGGGGAGGGGGAGAGTAGTTTTGTTGTGGACTTGGGTCATCTTACTAATGAGGGGATGGATGCATCAGCTCTCTTTGTCCTGCATCCTTTAACTAACTAACTAACTAACTAACTAACTAACTAATCCTTTGTGCTTTGTTAATGTAATGACAATAAATAAACGTCTGATTCAAATGTGCAATTTCCATGTAGGACGGCCCATAGGATACAATGGGATAATGATGTTGAAGCAACACACCAGAGAGGATATTTCTGGGGGAGGTCCTCCTTCGGGTGCTTTCTCCGCCTGCTTTCCCCACATGCTCTGTGAAAGTGGGCATCATCACTGCTTTCATTCTGCCGTGGAGGAAACCGTGGTACGGCCAGGTTAACTAACTTCCCGATGGCCTCACGGCTAAAAAGCGTAACTCCAGGACTGGAACCCGGGATGCACATCCAAGCCGTAGCCGCTTTATGAAATAGGACCCTCCTTACTGTTACTGTTCTCCTTGTTTAGATAGGCGACCCGAGGCTTCAAGTCCAAAATTTGAACTCGAGCCTCTTCTAAGCAATAAGCTGTATGCCACAGACCCGATATTAAGAGAAGACATTATTATTTAAAACAGTGAATCAGAAAAGGTAGCCAAACAAAGGGTCCTAATTCTTTTTCTAAAGTCCATGGTTACATTTCACAGTAATTTGCGTGGTTCACCCCATGCTCATCAGCGGATTTGAAGATTTAAATCCTTTGCGCCTTTTGTAGGTCTTTCATGAAAATCAGGGGCAACATATTCTCAAACACTGACTTGCTTATTCTTCAACTAATATTTTCACATTTGGATAAAGTATACTTTTATAAAAATACCCACAATTCCCTTTTAAAGCATCCTGTGATTTCTTAACTGACTTTTATTTACTAGGCTGTTCAATGCTACCAGGTTTGCTGCCCAAGTAGGCAGCTAGCTGCCATGTGCCACTTCAATGGATTCTTTCTGATGTCCCAAAATAAATCAAATTATACAGCAAGCGAGGATATCACTAAAGTCTATGTAAATAAAGATATATAAAAATTAAATACAACCTGTCATTTGCCTGTGACTATTGAAAGGAAAACCATTCATGTTGCTCCAAATAAAACTTCTGAGCGACACAGTTTTTTTTCTAAGAGGGTGGTAACTAAGAATGAACACTTTAACTGGGAGAGAAAAGGGCTTTTGAAGAGCTGGTCCGACTTATTTCCCAGGGTTCCTCTCTGCTCTGCCCGACCCCAGACCTGCTCCGAGGCCGGACAGGCTGCCTTTCATGGACCCCCACGCCCCCCAGAGCCACTTCAAAGTGCAGCGTCCCTGCAGTGTGCAGCGGTCCGTAAATATCCAAGGCGGACGATGGAAGCGGCTCAGTGTGGGCCTTCAGAACGTTTTCACACGGGGAAGGTCAAAGGCATCGCCTCTCAAAGCCTTTTTGTTCTTCACTTCTTACTAATCATAGCGTGACTCCTCCAGGGACCAGGGCTGGAATGCGGGAGTCTTCCTTCTGCGCCTCCATCCTCCGCCGCCCGACGGCCCAAGTCCGTGGTGAATCGCTCCTTTCATGTCCGTTCAGGACGTGGGCAGCAGCTGAGCAGGACTCCCTGCCTCGCGCGTCTCCTGACTTCAGCACGGCCTGGATGGCCCCCGTCAACGACTCCTCTGCAACCTGCCGTCTGTGCAGTGCAGAGTCATGGCTCAGGAAGCCCACCGTGCCCCCACCCACGGCCGGAGAACAAATCCCAGGTCCGCAGCCCAGGCGAGGCCTGCGCCTGCCCACGGAGAACAGGCCTCCGAGGCCCAGCTCCAGCTGGAGCTATGAGCTCTTTTAAAGTCGCTTTTCTCTTCCTCTGACTTATTTCACTGAGCGTGAGGCCCGCAAGGCCCATCCGTGCTGTCGGATGCTCTGCAGGATTTCATTCTCTTTTATGGCTGAATGGTATTCCATTGTATATATGCATTACACGTGTGTGTGTCTATATGTGTGTGTACGTGCGTGTGTGTGTATACACACACTGCATCTTCTTTCTTCCTTCAATGGTTGCTAGAGGCTTAGGCAGGGGTGGAGGTGAAATGGATGCAGACAGCCCGTCACAAGGCACCAAACTGCAGTCACAAGATAACGGAGTTCTGCGGATGCAGGCACACCACGGTCACTACAGTTAACGACACTGTCTTGTGCGCTGGAAACTCAGAAAGTAGAACACGAAAGTTCTCATCCCCCCAAAAATTGTAAAAAGAAACTTACTAGATTATCACAGCTCCTTATGTAATGCCAAAAGGGTTTTCTACTAAATGTAATCATATATCTTGTGGAAAACTTCAAAAATTAAATTGTATTAATTTTATATCAATATTTTAATATGATATATAGTATATGTTATATACTATACCATACTATAATAAATATTATAAACTATAATATAGGGTATATGATTATTAAATATTATATATTGGTATTATACATTGATATAATATTTATATTAAAATATTAATATAAAATTAATTGTTTTAAAAATTATTTATATGTTATATATTATATTATCTTAACATAGATAATAACAATTAGTCTGTGACTTTTGTGGACTTACACAATCACATAATTGTATCATCTCATGTTATATGTAGAAATTATTATCCTATGCCATAATGATACATGTTGAAGTGTATTATACTTAATTATTTTTAATATAAATAGGTATTTTAATCAGGAAAAAGTAAGAACTAACAACTAAAACAAGAAAGTCAGTCTTCCTTCCTTTCCTCCCTTCCCTCTTTTCTTTGTTCCTTTTATTCTTGTTTATTGATTAAATCATTCTTTATTTCTTTATCTGCCTTTCCTACCACCAAAAACACTGTCCATACACACACATCTGTGTAAGCCATGAACCTGCCTGTAATCCTTTCATATGCCTCTGGAATACTGACTAAAACATTAGGATTAATCTCTTCCATGGTCAGAGAAAAAGAGTTGAATGGAAATTATTTCCATGTCAGATAAGAAAGTAATTTATGGCTGTAACGAAAGCCCATTAAAAGGGTTAACAATGAAAAATAATAACTGTGAGCAAAAGAAGATCAACATATCGCTCACTGGAATCAGATGTCAGATGCATGTTGCTCACACAGCGAACACCAGTTTTTAGTTATTATCACTGGGGTTCAAAAGGCCACGCGGGCAGAGAATCACGAAGTTGGGCTGGGTAACTAGACCTGCCGAAGGGGGCTGCTTTCACTTGGTGGTCCTTCCAGGCTTAAGTCAATCCTCTCAGGAGTGCCCTCAGAGAAGCTAATGACACCAGTTTGTCTCTTGAAATATACGATTAGCTACCTGAAACTGACATGTAAATATGCTGCTAAATTGCTGCGCTCTCTCTCTCTCTCTCTCTCTCTCTATATATATATATATAGTCTCATGCATAAAACAATCTGTCCACTTAAGTTTCTTTCAGGGTGTCTATTTTCATTTTCAGTGAATATGATCACCTCTTACAGGTAACCGCCCTGGTGCTCAGAAGCTTATGATGTAGCATCCTAGTAGGGGATATACATATGTATGTACATACATACATGCATGCATACATAAGTATGTTCACACATATATACATACACACACACGTATAAAGACAGATTGGGGAAGAGGAGGGAAGATAGTAAGATATAAAGATAAAATGGTGGAGTTTCAGAATACATATTATTATATTCACAATTCAATAAAGAATTGATATAATGAGAATAAAACTTTTCAGCTCGATTGAGGTATAACTGATAACTGTAAGCTATTTGAAACATACAATGTGATGGTTTCATAGGTGGGCACTGTGAAAGGGTTCCCCCATCAAGCTCATTAACCCATCACCTCATGGATTTACACTTTTGGTGTGAGAACATTTAAATGATAATCTCGGCAAATTTCAATTACATGATATAGTGTTATATACTGCATTTTTAATAGACACAGAGGCAGGATCAGCCATATAATTTTGGGCGCCAGCTCAAAATAAAAACGCATGCTCAAAAAGGGAGGTGGGCTGGGGACTGGGTGAAAAACGGGACGGGATTGAGAAGTACAAAGTGGCAGTTACAGAATCGTCAGGGGGATGTAAGCACAGCATAAAGAATGTAATCAATAATAGTGCCATAACTACGTATGGTACCAGGTGGTACTAGACTTATCGAGGCGATCACTTTATAAATCATATCAATGTTCACCCACGATGCTGTGCACCCGAAAATAACATACAGTCATATTGAATGTCAGAAGTCATTGAAAAAGAAAAGGCAACAGAATATTAAACTGAGCATGGGGTCTTTCTGAGCACAGGCCCTATGAAACTGCCCCGGCCATGTGTCTGTGAAGTCGGCCACACATATAGGACAAACATTTCCTCATAATCCCGTGCATTTTCACGGGTCAGATTAAAGTGATTATTAATCCACATCTCAACCTCCTTCTAGATCCATGAGGTGAGACAGTTTTTAGTCCCAGGAGATCAGTCTCAGAGCGTTTATGGCCAACTGCCAACAAGCTATAGCTAAGCAGTTTGGACAGGAAAAAAAAAAATCATAAAAATTTAATAGAAGAATCTCAGGTCTACTAATTATTGGTATAAGTGGATCATTTTAATAATACATACTTAAAATACAATTTAAAAATAAAAGTTACAAAGTATTCTTTTAGCAAAGCATTCTGTTAGAAACTTTTTACCTCACGATAATTAATGTTGAATAGGCCTTTAAATTACAGTCTCTTTACTTTTATTTTTCCCATTCTAAAATTACGTATTTCTACAAAGTTAGAACAAGAAATCAACAATTCAGGCCAGGCTTCGGAGCCCCATTTGCGAGGAGACTTCCCCCAACACTGTAGGCAGCCATTCTCCTTCTCTCTGAACTTCTTGGAAGAGCCCTTGGTGCCAGTGCAACTCTGTATCCTTATTATTTTCCTTTCTCGATCATAAACTCCTGGGGTCCGCAAAACGTGTCTTAAGCATCTTTACAAGAATCACACCTAACAAGGTGTCTTAAACACAGAAGGAGCTCCATGTAGGTGCATTCAGTAAACAAACGAAAGTGATTTACTGGTGAAATGCTGTGTACTTTCTTTTTTTTTTAACCTGGAAGGTTTTCTACCCCCTGAGGCTGTGTGGCACCTAAAGCTTTATTTGTTAAAGATTAATCCAAGGCTGCAGCAAAATTACTCAATAAGGGGGCTGTTACATTTCTTTTTCCTAAAAACTTTGGGGTATGTGTTTTTATTTTTTTTGTTTTTATTTTCAATTACAGCTTATGTTTGTTATGATGGTTGTATTGGTTTCAGGCATACAGCATAGTAATTAGCCACTTATACAACTTACGAAGGGATCACCCTGATGTTCCCAGTCCCCACCTGGCAGCGCACACAGTTGTCACAATAGAATTGACTGTATTCCCTAAACTGTACTTTACGCCCCTGTGACTGTTTTGTAACTATCAATTTGTACTTCTTAATCCCGTCACTTTTTCACCCAGATCCCCAAACCCCCCTCCCCTCTGGCGACCATCAGTCTGTTCTCTGTATCTATGAATGTGTTTCCATTTTGTTTGTTCATTTATTTTGTTCTTTAGATTCCACATTTTTTTCTTTTTTACAAAGATCAAGTGTAATTGTCAGTCTGCAGATAATTTTCTTGGGTATGCTCTCGTGGTTAGTATATGATGAAAAAGATCACTTTTGTTTAAAAAGATTGTAGTTAGTTTGGCTCTCTAGAAATGCCAAACTATAAAAAATTAAAGTATTGCATTTCTTCCAGTATTTTTATATATCATTTAAAAAAATATTTCTGCACCAGAAGAAAAGGCAACATATTTTCTTGCAATAAAATCCATGCAGAGAATTTTGATGAAGAGAAGACCAATTTAAAGGTAACTGTTTCTAATATTTATTTACATTTTTACATGTGTCCCAGAATGATACTGTTTTCTATTAAAATATTTTGTTGTCCTCATCTTGAAATATAAGTACTCAAGCTTAAATATTAATACAATAAAAATGAATGTAATACCCAATGCATAAAATTGCCGAATATATACTTTCAAATAGATACAAATTCGTAGTTCTATGATTCTTTATCAGCATATTCCTTCTTTTCTTCTTTCTTTACTCCTCCTTTCATGCATAATAATTTGACGCAAAAGCCATTAATTAAATCTGAGCAAAGCAGACATCTATAAAGGGAGGAGGCAGTGACATAGGATGGTAGTTATATGAGAGTGTTGCTGGCAGCCTCACACGGGACGAGGAGACAGCGAGAGGCTCAGGGTACAACCAAGGAGTGGGGGTGAGGGGCGGTGGAGACCCAGTGATGGCGAGAGAGTATGGTTACACACAGCAATGCTTGGCCATGTAAGCAAGTGCACTGGGGAAAAAAGAAGCCAGATTTCATATTGATGGACAAAGAAATTACAAATAAGAAAGGGGAGACAATCACAAAAACTTTCTGCTGCTGTTGGACTGGAACTAGAGATAGTATTGTAAACTCATGGTTTTTAATGCATGGAGTCCCACCCAGCTCATGGGTCCTTTTTCTCCTGAACTCTTCCATGATCCAACCCTAATGCCCATGCGCCCACCTACCAGAGAGATCTGTCTCTGTATCTGGTCCCTGCTTTGCCTGACACCACCCCCTCTCCAAATGAAAACGGACCTCTGTCACTGAATTCATTACACTGCGTTGAATCTTTAAATACTTATCTTGTTATTCTCTATTTCCCTTTAGTCTGTAAACTACTTGAAGTCTGGGCTTATATACTACTCATTTCTGTGCATATCATACCCTGAGCTGTAGAGTTCCAGTTATTTAGTAGGTTTCCCCTAAAAGTTTATTGAACTTAAATTACCCCAGGAGGGTTGTCTGGTATGATAAATAATTGAAGAATTATTTTGTAAACTATATCAAAGGCCAGTAAACCAGGTCTCTGTAAGATTACGTTTTCAAGTGTGATAAACAATATTTCTCCTTTACAAGTAGGCTTTTCTACGTGAAATTTACTAAGGCATTTATCTTGCCAGTTGCTACTTGAGGGTAGCTCCTAATCCATCCCAGTCTACGGGGTCTGGGTAGGTCCGACCCAGGTCTCCTGGCTCAGGGTTGAGTACAAAACCTAGGTTTTGCAGTCAGGATACTCTGCCCCTCCCCCGACCCAGCCTCAATTACTCATTGATTCGGGAATGGGCAGTGACTCAAGGCCATTCAATCAGACTCTCCTGGAGATTTCAGCAGAGAGAGAAAACAGGCTTTCTTTCATGGGTGCTGCTAGCTGTGAGTCCTTTGGAGCTATAAGGATCACATAAACTCAGTTTTCAGGGACTTTCTCCCTCCTGTCTTATGCATGCCAAAGACAGTGACAGATACAGAGAAAGTCACAACCAAAGACAGAGACAGAACATTCTATGTCGTACGACCCCCTGAATTTTGTCAGTTGCACAAGGACGGACACCTCTATCCTGAGGACATTCAGCCTTGGAATGGCCTGGAATGGAAAGATTTTGGCCAAACAGCCTACCTACCTAGCCAGTAATAGTCTCTTTTTAGGAATTTGAATTGCAAAATATAAACAAATAAACAAACATCACTACAGGAACTAGGGATGCAAGGATGCATACAAGGGCAAGAGGAGTCACGGCAGGCCAGGAGAGAAATTGAGTGAACAAAAGCTAAGCAGTAAGTGGCAGTGCTCAGAGGGAAACGTGAAGAGGGCTCATGTACAAAGCAGAAGAAATGTGAGAATAATCTAATTGCTAACAAATGGAAAATGTTTCTACTAAATCTCAGGTACTGGTCTAAGCATTTTCAGCAGGTCACTTTATTTAACGTGGTGGTCACGTTGCAAACATTCTTCCATATCTCCTGCATTCATTCCTTCTTTCTTTTTGCATTCATGTCATAAATTACTATTACGCTTCTACCATAGACCGGGGACTGTTCTGGACTCTGAGAGTAGGGAGTTGTTGAGGAAAACAATCTTTGATATCTTGAAGTTTATACCATATCATCTTTTATTCCTAACGACAGTAATTATTAACTATTGCTATACCTGGGATAGTCATTATTATTACCTGTTGCAGGCTACTGAGTGAAGTTTACCAGGGAAGGAAGACATGTTCACGACACATTGACTATGTCCCACTCAGTATGCCGGTCTTCTTGACATAGATTTTTGTCCTTGAAGACACATAGCTGTGCCATGGAAGAGGCATGACATAAGACAAATACACATCTAATTCTTGTTGTGACTAAAGAATTGCTAGAATTGCTTTTTTATTTCCTTTTGTGAATATGGCCCACGACAGATTGGGTAAATGTGAAATGGGAGTAGAAAAGAGGACTCCCATCAGTGAAAATTTTTGGAAAACTGAGACCTTTTAGGAAAGTTTTGGCATTGCCTGGATCACTGGTTAGATAAATGACCTTAGTGAATAACGAAGGGCTTCTATATGACTTATTGGATGTGAAAATAGTTTTCTCTTGCTTATCTTGCTGGAAATTAAACTTTTTCCTATAGGTAAGTCGTCCGATTTTTTTGAAAATGGCTTTAAAATCTACAAATGACATTTCATGTTCAGTAATTCAGATGTTCATTTACAATCTGATTCTGATAGGTTACAATTTTACTAGGATAGACGTGCCACTGTTTAGAAGCTCTCTTCCACAGATTCAGTGATTCGGTGTCTACTAATAGTTAAGGATATTTGCATGCTTGGAGCTCGCCATCCGAACCACTTTCCAGGGAGTGAACTAAATAGCCTGTCCCGTTCAGTTAAATGATTGTTTCATTACAGCTGATTATTTTGTTTTTATTTAAATGAAGGTTATTTTATATTTATCACAGAATAAGAGTACATAAAGAATCATTTTACACAGTATATTGAAACAGAAAAACAGAACCATAGACATTATGTTCCTAATTTTGACATAAGCCACTATGGAATTTTGAATGAGTTCTTATCTATGTTTCAGCTTCTTCATCTGTCAAAGGAGAATTCTGTCCTGTAAAAGGCAAATATGAGGAATAATTATTTTATTTATATAATGAAAAATAGTACATGATGTATAAATGCTAAATGCTGTAAGTAGTATTTCATGTTTTAAAAGCATTGCTGTGCTTTTATTTATCATTTTTCCATTAAAAATTTTCCTGTACTGTATGTGTACTATAAACAAAATAGCAAAGTGTTTCTATTACTTTTTAGACTTGCTGAATTTTTTAAAAGTACATTTCTTTCTCTGGAGTATAAATATAATTTCACATTCAGTAAAGTGATAAAATATAATGAGTAGAAGGAAAAGAGTAATGAAGATCAGAGCAGAACTTACAAAATGAAGTCTAAAAAAACAGTAGAAAAGATCAATAAAACCCAGAGCTGCTTCACTGAAAAGATACAATCGATAAACCTTTAATCAGACTTATTGAGGAAAAAAAGGAGAAAGTTCAAATAAGTAAAATCAGAAGTGAAAAGGGAGAAGTGACAACTGACACCATAGAAATAAAAAGGATTATAAGAAAATGCTATGAGCGATTATATGCCAACACATTGGAAAAACAAGGAAAAATGGATAAATTCCTAGAAACATATAATCTTCCAGGACTGAATCAAGAGGAAACAGAAAATCTGAACAGACTGATGACTACTAATGAAATCAAATCAGTAATCAAAAAATGTCTTATAAACAAAAGTCCTGGACCAGATGGCTTCACAGGTGAATGTTACCAAACATTCCAAGGATTAATACCTCTCCTTCTGAGGATGTTCTAAGTAATTGAACAGGAGGGAAGTCTCCCAAACTCATTGTACAAGAGTCATTGTCCTGATACCAAAACCACACAAAGACACTACATACAAAGAAAGAGCATTACACACCAATATTCCTGATGAACGTAGATGCAAAAATCCTCAACAAAGTATTAGCAAAATAAATTTAGCAATACATTAAAAAGATCATTCATCGCCCCGGCTGGTGTGGCTCAGTAGGTTGAGCACGGGCTGCGAACCGTAGGGTCCCGGTTCGATTCCCATTCAGGGCACATGCCTGGGTTGCAGGCCAGGTCCCTAGTAGGGGGTGTGTGAGACGCAACCACACACTGATGTTTTTCTCCCTTTTTCCCTCCCTTCCCCTCTCTCTAAAAATAAATAAATAAAATCTTTCAAAAAATAAAAATAAAAAGATCATTCATCATGATCAAGTGGGATTTATTCCTGGGATGCGAGGTTAGTTCCATGTCCATCAAACAATTAACGTGATACGGCACATAAACAAGTGAAAGACAAAAATCACATGATCATATTGTTAGATGCAGAAAAAATGTTTGACAAAACACCATCCATTTATGATTGAAAAAAACTCTCAGCAAAGTGGGGATAGAGAGAACATACCTCAACATAATAAAAGCCATATATGACAAACCCACAGATAACGTCATATGCAGTGGGGGAAAGCTGAAAACTTCTTATTTATTTATTTACTTATTTTTATTATATTTTTTCCATTACCATTTATCCCCTTTATACCCCCTTCCCTCCACAATCACCACACTGTTGTCCATGTCCATGAGTTCTTTTTCTATTTTGTTCCATCCCTCTACTCCTTAACCAACCCTGACCCTGGGGCTGTCAGTCTGCTC
>PVJI01024776.1:0-21436 GCA_004026765.1 Micronycteris hirsuta
GGAGCAGAAGGACTTATGTGTATGACCTATGGACAAAGCTAAAGGGAGGGGAAAGGGGGGGTAAGGGGGTGGGGGGAAAGAAGGGGGGGAAGTGGGGCAACTGTAACAGCATAATCAATAAAATATAGTAAAAAAAAAGAGAGAGAGAGAGACTCATTGCCACAAAAAAAAAAAAAGAAAGGGAAATTTTGGCTTCAAAGTCCACACCCACCCATTTGTACAAAAAGCAAGTCTACAAAACTCTTGCTTGCCAAAAAGAAAAAGAAAAAATATAAAATGATAACAAATAAGAAAAACAATGAGGTAAGATAACTAGAAATGTCTCTGAAACAGTAATCAAAAGTAAACCTCCGAAAGTTTCCAAAGAGAATTTCAGGAAAGTATATGCTATTCTTTAAAGAGAACATAATTGCATGGATTTTTTGCATGAGGTTACAGTGGGATTAGGTTTTTTAATAAATGATCAGAAAGATTAGAAGAGATAAAAAAAAATTTTAAAAGAATTCAAGAAAACTAAACATGAAATAAAACAGAAGGTGAAGGGATCAGCCAAAGATCATATACTCATGACCCACAGACACAGATGCCAGTGTGGTGATGGCCAGGGGGAAGGGGTGGGGCCTGGGGGGAGGGGAGCCAAGGGTGGGAAAATGGGGGCATCTGTAACAGGGCCCACAATAAAAACAAAGTAAAAAAGTAATAACTAATTAAATCCACATCAAATTTAATAACTGGGAAAATGTTTGATACAATGCCAAGTGGCAAAAGCAAGACACCAAACAGTTTGCCCTGTGCCATTCCACATACACACAACAGTGCATTTAAAAAGGCTGGAAGGAAACACAGCAGTACCAAGACTGGTTTTCTTTTGGTGGGAGGCTGTTGGCTTTTTGTTGCTGCTTTGCATTTTGCAAGTTTCCTAAAATGAACATATATTGCTTTCATAGTTGGGGCAAAGAGCACATCAGAAATTGCATTGGTATCCATTTCTTCCTCTCTGATGACTGAGCTCCAAGAAAGCCCTTTCCCTTTCCCTTTCAAATTTTCTGTTAAAAGTAATACTATGTACAACTCACTGGCTTATTAGTCAGATATCCTCCTTGGCATCTGAGTGATACAGTTCATTAAGCATTTCTGAGCCTTGTAGAATACTATGTGGAGACACAAAGCTGAAAAATGTTGAGAATACAGACTGTCAATAACCGCTGGGGCTCCCAGAAATCCGTGGATGCTGGTATTTAATTTGTGCCCATTAATCCCTATAACGCATGCGCCTTCCATAGCCTACCTTTTCATTTCTTGGTCAGAATATTGGGACCAGGTAGAACTAGGTTAAACTGAAATTTGTAGATGATTTTGAAAGGTGAAAATGAAAGAAAAGAAAAAAAAAAAAGAAATGGAGGAGGGGGAGGGAGGGAGAGAGGGATGGAAGTTAAATCCAAGGGCCTGAGAAAAAGACAGACCTCAAGTGCTTTTCACTCCTACTTTGTATGTATAAGATATTTTACTCAAAAGACACAGCAACCTGCTCCGTGCGGTGCAAGAACTAACTGCCCCTCTTTAACCCCATTCTACAGAAGAGGAATCTTTCATATGAATCAATACCATAGCTTCTATAACCTTAAAGTGGTCAATAACCAAGGTGCAGGGAAAAGCCAAGATTCTAATCTCCTGTCTTGTATAAACTTTAAAGCAGTGTCCCCGTTGTATATTAAAGACTTCTATTGTGCTAAAGTGCAGGAAACTAATTGGAATCATTCTGGCTTTCGTGACTCATAAACTTAATGTTCTTCTAGCATCATTTTGGCTGAGCAGATTTCCTAACCACAGTTTAATGGCAAAAGGCATTTAAAATAACAATCTCAAAAGTCTTTCCAACCTCTCCAATTAGAGCAAAATAAATTGCCTCTTAGCATCAGAGGCTGTGCCTTCACAGGCTATGGTTTCTGATGTCTTAACTACGGTGGAAAAGGACAATTACTGATGTCCCATTTTCATCTTGCCCCTAGTTATTCCTCCTAGAACTGAAGCCACCTGCCTGGTCATGTACTTTAACTTGGATCATCTTCTTGTGGTTTGGCTTGCTTTCATTCCCTTTCTTAATTAGTTATTTTAGCTTTTAGTGGATCTGTGGTAAAGGGTATGAGGTTTGGTTTGTTATTTCCGGAGCAGCCAAGAAGATTTTCCTGTTATCATTGTTTGTTAATATTTATTGAATTCTAGGTTCTGTTATTACAAATAATAGCCAAGGCTCCCGCATAGCAAAGATATTGAAAATTGGTGAGCCAGCAGGTTTGGGTCTGGATCCAGAGGACCCTCCTTGATTATGCCTGTCTGTTTATTCCAAGTTTACCTCAGTGAACCTTTACTTCTGATTTAAAAGTCCACAAATGGAGTTTTTCCAGGACTTAAGGACAAAATAATTAGCTAAGAGGAAATAGAACAAACAACGGTGATCCAACCTTCTGCTTGGACATACTGATTTTCTATATACATACACACAAACACACAGCACAATACACACACACCAACCACTAATCACTCTTCAGTAGAATGCTAACCTTTTCCCAGCAGCGTTCTTCAGAAGTCACTTGCTGCCTTCGGCTCTCCACTGGCAGAACCTCTATGCACGGAGGGGCCAGGAATTGAAAGTCTTTTGAAAATACAAGAAACAACAAAGCCAAACTCTGTCTCAGCACAGTGTGCACCCTCTGGGCTCCCCGCTGTGACTTCGCATGGCGTCTGGGACATGAGCCCCCTCGGGTTCCCTGTTGCTCCACTGCCCGCCCTCCTACATGCCAGGACAGACCTTCTCACTCCCACTTCTGTTTTTCTGGTTTTCACGTAGGCTCTCTTCTGTCTCTGTGTGTAGCGGGCCACCACTTACTTTTAATTCTTGGCTTGGTCCAACCTCCCAAAGTTGTACCATTGGGACACAGGCTTTTGTTTATGACCTAGCCATGCCCATGAACCCCTTCCCTCTCCAGCTCTTGCAAACACATAGATGCTCTAATCCTCAGCCCTGCTCTGGATCCTTAATATTTTTCTTTTATATCAGCATTTCCTGGTCCTTTTACATTTCCCTGGGTTCCTTACAGATAGACTCCCTACATTGTATCATTTACATATATACATATATGTACACACATGTGTGTGTATGCACACACATGCACATGCGATGGGTGTGTATGTATGCTTTGGCTTTCTCTGCTGCTCGGAAATCAATAGTTTGGCATTTCTGTTTCCTTTTTTCCAGTCTCTTCCTTTACTTTCACTTTATAGGTATGATTCTCAGAATGTCAAAATCTGTCTAACTATTTAACTGGAGAATTCTTCACACTGAGAAAGAACAAATCACCTTTTCTTTGAACTGAGTTTTATCTGTAGTTCTGAACACTATAGTTTTAATCTCTCTACTATACTCCTGCCAGGTCAAAGAAGAAAGATTCAAGTCAATTCCGGAGGCCTGTCAGAAATGTCCCTTCACAATAAAATTTACAAGCTTAAAAATATTACTAGAGCTTAAGGTCTGGTATAGCCTCCCTCATTTAGAAGTTAGCAGCTCCCAGACACCTCAGTCTGCATCTGTGTGCCCTCCTCAATTTCAGAAAAGCTTAACTCTTCTACTTGGACATTTTATTAATACATGCATGGGGTCACAAAAGTGAGGGTCATGAAATGAGACCATCACAGTTCTAAGCCAGCCCTTAGGACCTGGATGACTATAGACATGTAGATATAGATAACAATAATGATATAGATATAGCTGATATTGGTATAGGTATAGATAGATGATATAGGTATAGGTATAGATATAGATGACATATATATAGATATAGACATATAACCAGAATTGCATTGAAGACCAATGGGCAGGCAGAGAACATCTACACATAACATGTTACACTTGGCTTCATTCACACAAGGCTTATTTGTGTTCTATCTCAATTGTCAATCCAAGAGCAATCAGGAAAAGGAAGTACAGGGTAAACTATGGAGCTTTAAGTTTTCTTTAAAGTGAAAAAGGAACAACCTGATGGAGGTTCTTTATAGCACAAACCTCAGTCCATGCTGGGGAACGAAGAAGCCTTCCCCGTCCCACCCTCATCAACTGCACATCCTCACTCTCTCTCACCTCTGCAGCCCCTTCGCTTTCTCCTGCCAACTCCTGCAGTCCCCCTTATGCACTGAAATACACACAACATACAAAGTGGAAAAACACCTAAATTTTAAGGTTTCCCAGTCCTGCTTTAAATTCCTGACTTCTTTCTCTAGCATTATTACTGAAGGCAGTTTCATTTTAGAGAGCCTTTTGAAGAGCCCTTGATGCTCTTGGTTGACAAGATATATTTGTCATGAGTCCTCACAGCCACTTCCTTCACTGCTCAAATAGAAAAGCACTGAATACATCTAAAAGAGGACGACTTCTGGCTGAATACAGAACATTCTTCTGTAAGGACTCTGGGAGGTGAATAAAGATTTCTCGCTAAAGATCAGAAGGAGGATTCGGACTACAGCCTCAGCCTCTGGCATGCTCAGAATCCTTCACTCCACTAGCTGCGGAGGGGAGGGGCCGAGCAGCATCCCTTCTGTGTTCCTTCTGCAGGACCCTGAAGAGAAATGACCAAGTTGATATCTGTGTATCTACGCAAGTCTGATTCTTCCACTGAACAAAGTAGCATGTGGTTTGTTAATCGTTAAGCCACACTTCCAGCATTCTTGTTTGGGTGGCTGAATTTTCTGGAATAGTTAGTAGCAGACTATCCCAAGCAAACCTGTTAAGTGGCTACATTGGGCTCTCATGCCTGCTCTGTGCAAGTCATTCTGTGATGCCACCTTTGGGGCACAGGGTCTCCACATGGACCCCAACTGGCCAGGCTTTCTCCTTCATTTCCTTCTCCAACAAAACTTATTTTTAGTTAGACCTCCCTATGTGAACAGTATCCAGATTTCTGAATATTTGGACACATGACCTAATGGTACAACTTTAAAACATGCTCAATTTATAAGAGATTTCCAAATAATTTTAATTGCTAGCTAGCACTTTAAGTTCAAGTTCTATATGATCACTAAACCTGGGGAAGGGGCTGAACCTAATAGAAGACTTGAGAATACCATTCGCCTCTTAAGATCTGAGGCTTAAACTAGAGATTAGGTCTTCCTTCAGGCCAACCAATTTCAAGAAAAAATGAGCAAGGACCTGGAAGAGAGTCCTCTTTAAAAAGATATTATGAAATATATTAAATGCAGAGCAAAAGAGTAATATGATGAATTCCTATGCACCTAATACCCTGTTTTATCAAATATTTACATTCCACGTTTGCATCAGATTTACTTTTTAAAAAACAAAATATTACACAGACTATTAAGCCCCCTATTTACCTCTCCCCCTTCTTCTCTTTACTTTCCTCCAAAGAATAAATCTCCGTCATGAAAGATTCTATACACTTGTTTTATATTTATAACCATAGATATTATATAATATTGGTTTCAGTTAAACATTTATTTAAGTGGAATCATATTTTATACTCATATATCATTCTATAAATAGCACTTTCGCTCATGACTACATTTTTAAAACTTATCCATATACCAGGTAGTAGCTGTACCTCTAGTTTATACATCATTCATTCAGAGGGCTAAACCATTCAGAGGAATAAACTTATTTATTCTTTCTCTACTTGGTGAACATTTAGCCTGAGTGTGACAAGGGACATTCTGTACATTCTCCTTTTGCACACATGCAAGGGTTTCCCTTGTCTGTGTACAGAAGTGGACTCGCTGAGTCAAATACTGCGTTCATCTACAATTTCAATAGCTATTAAAACTGGAGTGGTTATATCAATGCACAGTTTCACCATTGTTCTTCATCCTCTCCATACAAATAGTATATCAATCATTGTCGATGAGCATGAAACGGTTCCTCGCCGTAGTTTTGGACCAACCATGCTTCTAACAGAAAATGATTTTGACTGTCTCAGTATCACAGCTCTGAGACATATAAACTCTGCCGGCATTTCCCAACCACATCTTATGCACGTGCATGATCGTGTATTCTGAGGGGAAAGGGGAGTAAACTATTTGAAATTGGGTATACTCTCAGAATCCAGCATGTACATTTACACAAGTTTGTGTCCATTGGTGAAGACTGAAGGGATGAGTAAAATGAAGCTCCGTGAACTCACAGGATGAGTTTATCCAAGCAGAGGCCCACATAGAAATGACACCTGAAAGACCTTTTAGAATTACCTTTCCTGGTCTGCAGGCTCTTAATGGTAAGATCAGATTAAGTCGGCTCCCCTGGCACCTGCATGTCAGGCTTTAAGTCTAAATTCTGACTGGGGGCTTGGTTTCTTACTTACTAAGATAAAACTATGGCCAGTGATAAAAGGTGGGAGATTTTTTTTCTTTTCCTTACCCCATCTCAGTACCTTAAAAATAGTTCACGTGTATTTGGCGCATCAAACATGCCACACACCAGGGCAAGCACTTTATCTAAATTATGCCTCTTAATCTTCACAATGACTAGAAGTGGAACTCTGATTGTCGCCATTTTAGACATAAAGACAGCGAGAGTCTGATAAGTTATGTAAAGTCACGGAGCCAGTACCTGAGAGAGGAGTCTTGTATTAAATGCTTCCTGATTCAGAAGTCCCAGATCTTCACAACAACACTGAATGGCCTCATTCAAAAATCAGACACCTATAGAATTGTTTTTGAAAAAGTTCTTCTTACTGTTAGAAATGCAGGCTTTTTCTCTACTTCTGCCCTAGTTCTAACCTCAAACACAAAGCAATCATCTCTGCCTTTGAACACAACTCTCGTATCTGCCTGAAGCTTCTCTGTCCCAAGTTAGAGCTTCTGACATCCTTAAATTGCTTCCATCTTGGGTTCCCCACCTCTAAGCCTGGGTTACTCACCTCGGGGTGAGCTGCAGGTATGGTCCCCACTCGGAAAATATGATGCTCGCAACAGCCTAGTGCCGGGAGCTTTCCCTGCAGTGGACTGCCCAGCCATCTCATTCTGTCCCCCGCACTCTGCCACGTGCCACCCTGGATCACGCCGGCCTTTTTGGCAGCCATGCCACACTCGTGATGCATTCTGGGCTCGTGCCAACAATAATTCCCAAGTGTTTCCTTCTATCTGTATTTCTCTTAAGCCATGGCATTGTCAGCCGCATTTTACAAGTTTTTATTTTATCCTAATGTAGGATATTATTACATTTGTATCCATTAAGTTTTATTTGTTGCAGTCTGCTAAAAAATATCTTGGTTTTTTATTCTTTCAGTTTCCTGGAATTCACTCCAACATTACATGATCCCTGTGCTGTATGTGTCTTCATCAAATTCATTGATTAAAACCTGCCCAGTGGTCTGGATAAGAAGCTTGGTGCTATGCTCACAGAAACATTTTTTTTCAAACTCAACTTTTCAAAAAGCCATTCACGTCAGAAGGTAAGATCCTCTGACTCTATAAATCCATCTAAAAACATTAGCACCAACCCCACATTTCTTCATCTTGACAACAAGGATATCATGAAAATCTTTGCCAACTATCTTTCTAAATTTCAGATGAACTGTATCTATTTTTTCCATAACCTTGACAAATAAAAAAGAGAAATGGAGCTATTTACTGATAGTGTATTCTCAATGATACTACATCAGATTTATTTTGCTGGGCCCCTTTATGATGACTCTCCATCTGCCTTATAAAAAATAAGTTTGATAGAATTTTGTGTGGCATGCAAAATAAACATGCTGGTTTATAGATCATGGAACTCACTTTTTCTCTATTTAACAGGAAATGAACTTCACTTGTAGGAAAGATATGGTAGGTATGGCAAGTCAATATTTCCCCAATAGCTAGAAAAAAAAAACATATAAATTACAAAAATCCTGTGTTTAAAGGTATCAGAAAGCTGTGGAGTCAATGGGGATCTGGAGAAAATTTCAGATACGGACGAGCCTTCCCTAGAAGAGTTGACTGTCACCAGCCATTTTCTCTCCTGGGGTCATTTAGACCAAAATAGTCCCGAGGGTTGAGATTGTCTCTCACAGAGGAACTGGACTGAGGAAAGGAGAAGCAAGTTGTGAATTTAGAGCTTCATAGCTGTTGACCTTATTGAACTCTAGGAAAGCCCTAGGTCAAGGTCAGTTTTTGCCATGGATCAGTTGTTGATTTCTGAGGCAGCGTGGGAGGCGAGGCAGACTAAGTTGGAAAGGCAGAGTAAAATCTTTCACAATTTCATGGTTCTTAGGATTAAAAGTACAAGAGGGTATTTTATGAGCTATCTTGCTGCCCCCATGGACTATATTCAAAGCCTGCAATGCTCACAATTGAATCGTCTTAGTATGGCAATGCCAACCAGATAGGGATCCACAAGCACCTTGGAAGCACTCTAACCCAGACCTGCCCTGACTGGTGTCACTCCGTGAGTTGGGCATCGTCCAGCAAACTGGAGGGTCACTGCTCCAGTTCCCGGCCTAGGTTGGAGGCCAGGGCCACAGGAGGGGGCCTGTGAGAAGTAGCCATGTTTGTTTCTCTTACACCTCGATGTTTCTCTCCCTCTCTTTCTCCCTCCCTTCCCATCTCTCTAAAATAGACAAAATCTTTTTAAAAAAGAAAAAGAAAGACTCTAATCAGTTCCAACACTGACCAGTTTATGACTAAGTTAAAGTGGTGTGCCCTGCAAACTGTCTTCCTAACAGGATGCGGTGAGAGCTTTCTGTAATGGAACAGAGCATCATCTACAACCTCCATGGTTCTTTCATCCAGATTATTGGTCATAAAAGAGAAAATAGCTAGGTACATGAAGAGTCAGAAAAAAGTAACTAATAATCAAAGGAAAAAACATTAAAAATAATTCAGATATGAACCAACATAAACAAAACTTAAAAAATAATTTTATGAAACAATCAACAAAATGAAAGACCACCTACAGAATGGCAGAAAATATTGCAAACCATACATATCCAATAAGGGATAGATATCCAAAAAATAAAGAATTCATATAAATCAATAACAAGAAAAAGAATCCAATTAATGGGAAGAGGAATTAAACAGATATTTTTCCAGAGAAGACATGCCAGTGGCTAACAGGTACACAAACAGATACTCAGCATCACTAAATGCTATTGTTTTTGACAACATGAATGGATCTTGAGGGCATTGTGTTAAGTGAAATGAGTTAGACAAAGAAAGACAAATACTATGTGGTATAACATACAGTGTATGTGAAATCTAAAAAAGCCAAACTCACAAAAATAGGTAGTAGCATTGTGCTTACCAGGAGCTGGGGTCAGGAGGACAGGGAAATGGGGAGAGCAAAGTGGGTAAAAGGTTAAAAACTTCCAGTTATAAGACATTTAAGTTTTGGGAATCTAATGTACGGCATATTGATTATGGTTAATGGCACTGTGTTTTATATTTAAAAGTTGCTAAGAGACCGGATCTTAAATGTTCTCACCACAAAAAGAAATGGTAATTATGTAACATGATGGAGGTGTTAGCTAACACTATACTGGTAATCATTTTGCAATATAAGTATATATCGAATCAACGAGTTACATGCTTTATACTCACACAATGTTATTTGCCAATTAAATCTCAATAAAGCTGGGCCCAGCTGGTGTAGCTCAGTGGATTGAGCGCGAACTGGGAATCAAAAGGTCCCAGTTTGATTCCCAGTCGGGGCACATGCCTGGGTTGCGGGCCAGGTCTCCAGTGGGGGCCATGTGAGGAACAACCATACATTGCTGTTTCTCTCCCTCTCTTTCTCCTCCTTTCCCCTCTCTCTAATAATAAATAAATAAAATCTTTTTTAAAAATCTCAATAAAGCTGGGGAAAAATGAATGCTTTTCAAATGCACATGAGCATTAGATACAGGGTCATAAAGTAGTCTCAAGAAATTTCAAAGAACTGAAATCATATACAATATATTCTCTGGTCACATGGGAATTAAACTGAATGACAATGAAGTAAGAGCAAAAAGTAGCAAGAGCCATGCAGCTAAAGCAATGATTAGAGAGATTTTTTAATCTTTAAATAGATATATTAGGAATAAATTTAGGAATGAATGATCTAAGCTTCTAACTCAAGAATCTATCTGAAGAATAGCAATGTTAAATATTAAGAAAGTACAGGGAAGCATATAGTAAAATCAAGAGCAAGAGTCTATAAACAGAAATGAGGCAGATGATAGAAAATTAACAAAGCTAAAGTTGTTTCTTTGACAAGATTAATGAAAATGTTAAATACCTAGCAAGATAAATTTAGGAACATGAGAGAGAAAGAATGAATACAAACTACCAACATTAGGAATAAAAAAAGGCACTTTATAACAAATCTTACACATTAAAAGTATAATAATGATACATTGGGAGCAACTTCATGTAATGAATTTGCCAACACAGACTAAGTGAGGAAATTCTTTGAAAAATAGTATGTGCCAAAACTTATCAAAGAAGTAATAGGAAGTCTATTAGTTTAATACCTATTAACATAATTGAGTTAGTAATCAAAAACATTCCTACAAAGGCAACTCCAGGCCCAGATGGCATTGCTGATAAAATTCTGTCACCGTGTAAGGAAGAAATAATATCATTGCTACACACTCTTGCCAAAATCAGAGCAGGAAACACTTCCCAGCTCATCTCATGAAACCCACTTAACCTGATACGAATTCTGACAAGAAAAAAAAATATTATAAGATGATATCACTCATGAATATCAATGAAAACTCCACTATAAATTATTAGCAAAGTGAATCCAACAATGTATAAATGGATAACACATCGGGGCCAACTGGGCCACCCCACAATCCCAGCCCTCCCTTTCCTCTCTCTGCATGTCCTAGACCGCAGCTGACTTCAGTCTTTCGTGCCAGCCTTAGAGGTTGCAATGTCTAATTTGGAGCTACCTCAAAGTCACATTTTTTGCTCTTTTATCACTCCCAAACCTGGGAAACCAATTCTCTATGCTGTTTAAAATACTCAGTGTGGCGTGTTTCCTAACGAAGCCTCGACTGCAAGGCAGTTAAATAGGAAGGAAGACTTTGCTTTGCCTTTGACATTTAGCATATAATTCTCCTTCTACCTCAAAGACCATCTTCTCCTCTCTTCCCCAGCCTCCTCAGACACAGAGCTCACCAGCTAACACCTACACCTCCCTTTGAATTCAGCTTCAGTGGCAGGTTCTCAGGAAATCCTTCCTTCCCAATACCCCACAGTGCCCTGCGTTTGCTCTCCTCGTAACACTTACCACACTGAAGCGCCTAGCAGCCTGTTAGTACACAGACAGATACAAATATCTCCATCTCTCTATATGTAATATGTCTGTATAGAGATCATCCACATATAGATATAGATATATTCTAGAATATATAGATATATATTATGTAAAAATGACAATATATAGATATATATACATATATAATACTACACATTAAAAAACATCGGGTCCTTCACATAGCCTGGCAGATATGGCGCAGGGCGTTGAATAAATGAACATGCAGAAGGGGTAAAACAAGACTTGCTCCCAACGCTGGACCTCAGCCCAGTGGAAATGCCAGTTTCCCAACCCACAGCATTGAATGCCTGGGTTCATCGGTCCTGTGCCTTATGTTGCTAATTCTAACAGAAGTCTGGCTTTTAGGGACATGGAATTACTAACTCATTAACAACTGTATGTTAGTATTTGAGATGGCCTGTTCATTGAATGCAGCTCTGGGAAAACACAAAAATATCTACAATATAAATGTTTACAGGAAATGTCCACAGTCACTGCCACAGTTTCACAAGCAATAAAGTGAATGAGGTCAAAATTAATTTCTACTCACCCAGAATCAATTGTTCATCAATCTGGACAAGTGGGAAGGCACCGGCTATTTCCCAGGCTGAACCAGTCCTCTCCTGGAGAACAGGCCATGACTGACCACCGTGAGGTGTGACTGCGTGTGTGACATTGCCATGTGCCCACCAGGAAGCATCAGACAAGCGGCCATTACTGACCTGCAGCCAGCCCCACTCGACACCTCCTTTGCCCCACCACGCGGGAGAGGAGGCAGTCTGGCTAGAACGGCTCTGGACTCAGGAGCTGCTGGCCGAGAGCATCGTGCTGGTTTCAGAAGAAATAGATTAGCCCAGCCCTAGTCCTCCCTCGCCATGAGGACCCCGTTAGCCATCTCTTCCCAGTGACCACACATGCCCTAGCAGTCTGTACCGTTCCTCTGCTGTTGGATGTCCTTGGCTCGTTATTTTCCTGCTGAGTGCTGACATTGCTGCTCCCAAACACTCTCTCCGAACCTCACCTTCCCCAAAGAGGAACTATTAAGCAATTAAAGACAGAATTTGATTAAAGCACACTAACAGGCCACCACAAAGATGCTCAACAGAGGCGACAGCTGAGGCAGAGACAGATAAGCAGTTGGGGAAAGGCCCTGCTAGAAAGCATCCTCCCCTCTCTCTACCCTCCCCACGTAGTTCAGACTCAGTATTTGTATCTTGAGTGTAGAACACAAATCTTACAAATGTTATCTCCAGCGCACATCCGGATTAGCTCCTTCATGCAGGCACCCTTCTCTATCTGCACCACACTCTCAGCGCAAGGTCTGACACGTAGCAGGTCCTCAAGATGTGCTGAATGAATGGATGTGGGGGTCCTAAATGAGGGTACCATAAAATCTGAGGGGTCCTTGCAGCGCAAAGTCTTAGTGGGACTTCCGGTGAGAAGTTCTGAGAGGCTATTTAGGGTACAGATGTGTTTGAAGGGCCCTTTCAGGGAGTTTCCGTCCTAGCAACAAGATGCCTGGGGTTCAGGTCAGAGGAGATAAATCAGAGGTCTATCCACCCAAAGATTTCCCCAGACTTGAGACACACAAAGACTTAAAAGCAGGGATAGTTAAATTTATTTTTAGTTTATACATCCCAGTTCACAGTACAGGAAAAGAGGCAAGGATCCAGGATAGAACCTCAACTCAGGAATAAAGTGAAATTGGTGGGAACATTCCCTATGTATTTTAAGCTTCTGCATTTTGAGCATAGAACACAGGAGAATTGACTATCTAACTAAATTGATCTATTTATCCAAATAACTTTTAAGTTCCTTGAGGGCAGAAACTCTGTTTTACACTATAGGGCCTTCCTTAAATTACTTCTTTGAAAAAATTACTTCTTATTCCATAAAAACTATGTATGTATTATATAAAATTATATATGTTATATATGCTACATACAAGGGGGGAGGCCCCCAAACTGGAATTTACTTATACAAAGTTGTATATTTATTCTTACATGTTTAAACTTCAGTCACCTTCAAAGTACTCTCCATTTGATGCAATACACCTGTCGAGATGTTTTCTCCACTGCTCAAAACAGCTTTTGAACTCATCAGTTTTGATGCCTTCTAGTGCTTCCACCATTTTTTTGTTTCATCTCTTTGACAGCAGCAAAACATTTCTGTTTGAGGACCTTTTTCATCCAGGGAAACAACAAAAAAGTTGCTCAGGTGAGATCAGGTGAATAGGGAGAGCGGGGCATGGGGGTTATGCTGTTTTTGGTCAAGAACTGTTGAATGCTCAGCGCAGTGTGGGCAGGTGCACTTGTAAATCACGCATCGTGAAATGGGCAAATGCTTTGAAACAGTCTTCAAAAAAATTCACTGAAGCCGAACGCAGCCTCTCACAACAATGCCTGCTGGTCAAAGATGGGTTCCTAGAAAGCTCCCTTAGCTGGTGAAGCCTGTACGACAAGAGGTCTGCCTCCAGAAGATAATTCCAGGTTTTCGGGGTCACCTCTCGTATCTCAGGGCATCTCTACAAGCCCGGAAGCCGGCTGCGGCTAAATCGCCAGAGAGGCGGGAGGAAGGACTTGGTCGGCACTCAGACAGGAGCTCCCCCAGGTTATTAGAGGCGCCTGACAGCTCGGGGGCTGCCCGACACGGCCGTTCCCATGGAAACAGACATCGCATCTCGGAAACCCAGAGTGTGAGAGCTTAAACTAATCATTGTAGCAAAAAATAAATAAAAAGTAACATCCTATTTTCTTCTCACAGTGTGGAAATGGTGATTAGGTTAATGGACCCTGATCCTGTTTCCTGGAAGGATGTTTTTATAGAAATAGGGACAGAAGTGCTTCCTATGAAAACTTTCTCTGTGCCATTCATGCCAAGCTACACCAATACCATTTCCCCACCAACACTTCAAAACTCAATCGGATCCCCAGTCCAAGAGTTAAGCAGATGGCCTGACTATGTATCCATTTATTGTGTATCCTATGCTGTAAGTATTGCTCAAAAGAGAAGACTGGTACCTAACTCTTCATGTTGTCTGTGTTCATTGATTTAGAACTCTTTTGGATGCTCATTGTTATAAAGCACATATAATTTCTCAAGATCTATATGTGCTTTAACCAAGCCATTAAGATTATATAGATAAAAGGTTGTATTTCTTAGTTTCTTGCCTGGGATTCTAAATAGGAAGCACTGGCATTTATGGATAAAATATGATTTACAGGCAAGCTTACCAAGCCAACATCGGCACTGCATAAAAGGAAAGGCTCGGCATTCATTTCCATTAACACTTCTTGCATAAGGAGTAAAATAAGTAGTGCAGACCACCTGACTGACCTTGATTTCATGGACTGAACAAGGCAGAAATTGTAAATGTGTATTTCAATCAAGAGAATAGAATTCTCTTCAATAAAGATCCTGCAAATCTAAAGAGTGACATCACAGCAATCTCTTCCAGTGAATTGTGGAAAATAGACCAACTTCTGGTGCCTTGAGTGCAACAAGAGGAGACTGAACACAAAGTTTCCTGAATTTAGATAAGAAGAAACCTCATTTATTTACTGTTTGCCTCATTTCAGCTCCAGTTCCCTCACACATCCCTTAACCCACCAGCCAACGCGTCGCGCCCCAGCAGCGACAGTGATTCTCTTTTCCTGCCTCTCTCCTCACCACTGAACCTCTCTCAGGCAGCTGTTCAATGGACAGGTAAATATTTGTAAAAAAGAAAAAAAGGAAAAGAAAGAAGTGCCTTTGTTGTTTTATTTCATTTTGCTAAATATTATTTGCATTCATACATATTCTCAACATATTTAACTGTTTGATTTACATTATAGTACATGTGCTTTGAAATGCGGGAGATGTATCTAGTTTCTGTCCAACGCTATATTCCATTGTTTCATAAAACATACAAATATATCCACTTACGATTTTATCAAATCTCAGGTACGTAGTTGGTGCTTTACATGCAGTAAAATTCTGATCTATTTCTCTATAAATATTTTTAAATATTTTAATACTATTTGAAGAACTGGTTGGGGTTTTCCTATGGGCTGGGAACACATTATTACTTTCCTACTTAAAATAAAGGGATCTGAGTTTCTGGTCAAGGTGGTGGCATAGGTAAACATGGCTCGCCTCCTTGAACAACCACATCAAAATTACAACTAAAATATAGAGCAACCATCGCTCAGAACCATCAAAAAAGAGTTGAATGGAAATCTGAACACTATGGAATTAAAGAAACCACATCCATCCAGACCGGTAGGAGGGATGCAGACATGGAATGGGCTGGTCCCATATCCACATGTGATGGACAAAAATTCTGGAGGACTATCTCAGGAGTGAGGAGTCCCAGTCCCACACCAGGCCCCCAGCCCAGAGTTCCAGTGCCAGGAAGATAAGTCACCAAAATTCTGGATGCAAAGACCAGCAGGGACTCAGTTGGTGAAGAAACTTCTGGAGTCCCAAGTAGTTCCTTTTAAAGAACCCACACATGAACTTACACAGACTCACTCCCTCTGAGCTCCAGTACTTAAAGTACCAGTGGTATATGGGGAGAAACTGAAGTGTCTGGCATCAAAGTGAGCTGGTGGACAGCTTTCTCCCAGACAGAAAGGAGGGTAGAGGCCATTGTCCCTTTTCTGAACCCTCCCCCGCAACAGAGCCACAGACCCTGCAGGCAGGCACCATATCTGAGACTCTGTCAACCTGGCTAACACTGTTTTTCCCACACCAGAAACCCCCTGATGCTCCATCCCACCCAACATACAGTCCCACCCAAGCTGCTAATAGGGACTTTTCTATATGAATAGCTGGTCTTGGCTCATCCTTCACAATGTCCTAAATCCTCTCAAACAAGCAACAGCCAGCTCCAGTGAGCCCCCAGGCCCCGTACCTCTGGCTAAGTGGCCCCAGGCCTGGCACTAGCAGCAGCCAGCCAGGATTCACAGCTTGGTTCACCCGGGAATCTTCAAGCCTAGCACAAGAAGCAGCCATCTTAAACTGCTCAGAACACAGGTGGGAGCTGACCTTGGCCTGTACCACCCAGAAACCCCAGGGCTTGCACACCCAGTGGACAGCTATAGACCATGTTAGGGCACCACCACCCTGCGCCTGCACAGGATATTCTCCATGGAGGGTAGAGGTTGGTGGTCAGTGGTCACAGACAGTCCTTGCAACTGACTGGCCTGGATAAATATCTCCCATTAATCTGCCAACAGCAATCAAGGCTCAACTACAAGAGGAAAGTGTACTCAGCCTACATGGAGGGTGTACCTTGAGTACCCAGCCTGGGTGATAGAGGAGGCTGTGTCATTGGACCCTACAGGACACCTACTACATTAGGCCATGCTATGAAAAAAGGGAGTAATAGCAGCTCTACCTAATACATTGAAACAAACACAGACAGGCTGCCAAAATGAGAAGACAAAGAAACATGACCCAAATGAAAGAACAGATCAAAACTCCAGAAAAAGAACTAAACAAAATGGAGATAAGCGGACTATCAGATGCAGAGCTCAAAGCACTGGTTATAAGGAAGCTCAAGGAACTTAGTGAGGACCTCAACAGCATAAAAAAGATCCAGTCAGAAATGAAGGATTCACTAACTGAAATAAATAACAGTTTTCAGGGAAACAACAGTAGAGTAGATGAAGCCAAGAACCAAATCAATGATTTGGGACATAAGGAAGCAAAAAACAACCAATCAAAACAAGAAGAAGAAAGAATCCCCAAAAACGAGGACACTATAAGCAGCCTCTGGGGCAGCTTCAAGCATTCCAACACTCACATCATAGGGGTGCCAAAAGGAGAAGAGAAAGAGCAAGAAATTAAAAATCTATTTGAAAAAATAATGAAAGAAAATTTCCCTAATTTGGTGAAGAAGATATGCAAGTCCAGGAAACACAGACATTCCCACACAAGATGGACCCAAAGAGGACCACACCAGGACACATCATAATTAAATGCCAAAGATTAAAGATAAAGAGAGATTCTTAAAAGGAGCAAAGAAGAAAAGAAGGAGCAAGAGAAAAGAAGTTAGTTACCTACAAAGGAGTTCCCATAAGACTGTCAGCTGATTTCTCAAAAGAAACTGCAGGCTAGAAGGGATTGGCAAGAAATATTCAAAGTCATGAAAAGCAAGGACTACAGCCAAGATTGTTCTACCCAGCAAAGCTATCATTTCGAATCAAAGGGGAGATATAGAGCTGCCCAGAGAAGAAAAAACTAAAGTTCATCACCACCAAACCATTATTACATGAAATGTTAAAGGGATTTATTTAAGAAAAATAAGAAGATCAAAAGTGTGAACAATAAAATGGCAGTAAGTATAGATCTATCAACTATTGAATCTAAGAAACAAACTAAGTATACAAGAAGAACAGAGACAGAATCATGGATACAGAGAGGCTTTTAATGGTTACCATATGGGAGGTGGTGTGGGGGAACAGGTGAAGAGGTGATGGGATTAAGAAGTACAAATAAGTAATAAAAAAACAGCCATGGGGAGGTGACGTACAGTATAGAAATGGAGCAGCCAAAGAACTCATATGCATGACCCATGACATGAATAATGGTGTGGGGTTTGCCTGATGGAGTGGGAGGCACTGGGTGGAGGGTGGTCCAAGGGAGAAAAATTAGGACAACTATAATAGCAGAATCAATAAAACCTTTAAAAATAAATAGATAAAACAAATCTGGCAATCAATTATATCATTAAAAAAAATAAAGGGATATGAGCTCCTAGTATTCAAAAATTTATTATCTAAACCATTTTCAAGAATGGCAATATTTCAAAATGTTAACATTGATAATACAATTGTTACATAAATAATTTCTGTTCTTTTTTAAAAAAGATTTTATTACATATTTTTAGAGAGAGGGGAAGGGAAGGGAGAAAGAGAGGGAGAGAAATATCAATGTGCAGTTGCCTCTTACACACCCCAGGCATGTGCCCTGACTGGGAATGGCACCGGTGACCCTTTGGTTCTCAGGCCAGCACTCAATCCACTGAGCCACACTAGCCAGGGCTTAGTTTCTGTTCTTTACAATGTTTCTGTTTTATAAGTTTTCTATAGTAAATGGTTCCTTTGGAATTACAAAATAATGTTTTTTAAATGTATAGGGGAAAAGCTTTCAGATAATGTTCACTTCTCATAGTGTTGCCTGTACATATGATACTGCTATTCTGAAACTATGGTGTGTATAAAGGAGAGGAGTTGGAAATGTAAGTGTAACACCTTTGTTTAAAAAGTCTAGCCCCGTACTTGAATTTGGAGCATCGCTATAAACCCTAGTTCTGTTCATGAAAAGGCCTAGAAACAAGGGTAAGCAGGGGAACCTGAGTACCCTTGCGGCCTGTACAGGGGTCTCCAAATACTCTAAAAATATTTTTAGGAAAAGACACACTACTCACAAACACATAAAGTTAAGATATATGTAAAGAAAATTTACAGATGACAAAAACCTAGATAGCTAATAAACATGAAAAGTCGTTCAACCTTAATAATAATCAGGGAGGTACAAAAGAAATAACATTGAATATCCATCACAGAGGCAAAAACTTAAGTCTGACCATGGGAAATGGTGCTAAAGGTGTGGAGCAATGGAATTCTTACACAGTTCTGGGTTTGATTTAATCACTTAAAAAACTTATTGAGACGTAATTCACATACTCTACAATCCACCCATTTGAAGTGTAAAACTGAAGAGTTTTTAGTATACTCACAGCTTATGCAGCCATCACCACAATTTTAGAACATTTTCATTACCTTTTTAAAAACTCCATAACCCTTAGCTATCACTCTCCTATCCCTCCATCCTTCCCTTCTGAAGCAACTACTAATCTATTTTGTGCATTTCCCTTTCTGGACATTGTATATACTGGGATCAAATATATGCAATTTTGTGATGGGCTTCTTTCACTTAGCAAAATGCACAAGGTTCATTGTTGTAGCATTTATCAATATTTCCTTGCTTTTTATGACCAAATAATATTCCCTTTCATAGTTATACCCCGTTTTGTTTACCTATACGTCCATTGATGGACATTTGGGGTTTTTTTTTCACCTTTTATTTGATGAGCTGGCTATTATGAACACTGCTGCTATAAATATACACATATGGAGGGGCAGGGGAGAGCAATGGGGAAAAACTGGGACAACTATAATAGAACAACAATAAAAAATATACACACATACTTGTAAGTTTTACGTGAACATATTTTTATTTCTCTTATGTATATATCCAGAAATGGAATTGATAGATCATATGGAAACTATATGTTTGATGATTTTAGGAAGTGCCACACTGTATTACAAAGAGGCTGCACCATTTTACAATGCCACCAGCAATGCATTCACATCCTAGCTAATACCTATCATCTGATTTATTGATTCTAGCCATCCTAGTACCTATGAAGTGGTACGTCATTCTGGTATGGGTTTGCACTTCCCTGATGACGGATGATGTGGAGCATCTTTTCATGTGTTTTTGGCCATTGGTATATTTTGTTTGAAGAAATATCTATTCAGATCCTTTGCCTATTTTCAACTGAGTTATCTTTTTATTATTGAGTTGTAAAATTCTTTATATATTCTAGACACAAATTAGTTATTAAAAGTATGATTTTCAAATATTTCTCCTATTCTGTGGGTTGCCTTTTTACTTTCTTGATGGTATCCTTTGAAGTACAAAAGTTTTTAATGAGGTCCAATTTATCTAACGTCTTCATTACCATTCATGCTTTTAGTGGTATTTAAGAATCCTTTGCTAAATCCAACATTACAAAAATGTATTCCTATGTTTTCTTCTGAGTTATATAGTTTTAGAACCTGTAACATTGATTGAAGTAACCATAATATAATAATCAGGTGATAATTGTAGAATAGGCTGTACTAAGAGAGTCATAGAAGATTCATGTAGTAAAAGTTTCCTTATAAGTACTTTAGAGACATCAGCAGTTGCACCTCCTGCTTAACCAAGGAATGACCCTGACCCCAAGACACTGGACAGGTGAAGGAGACTCCCATCAGAGCCACCCGGAAGGCTGCCTGCATGTCTTGTTCCCAGACATCAGCAGTGAAAGCAGATGGAGCAGTGACATGCAGGAGATAACATGAAAACCACTCCAGAGCAGAGCTGAGAAACTGCATGATGCCAGAAATCCCTTAGCTCCCCTCTTCCCGTGGTTCCCTATATAAGCTAGCCAGGATGCCTGAGACGCTGAGATGGGCTCTCAGAGGCCATCATCATTGGTGGAACCTGAATAAAACCACTTTCCTTTACAACAGCACCTGCCTCTTGAGTATTAGATTTCAAAGTGGCGGGCAGACAGACTGCCTTCAGGTACACGCTTACATTATGTCTTTGATCCAATTTCAGTCCATTTTTTACATGGTGTGAGGTAAGGGTCCAGCTTGGTTGTTTTGCCTATGGCTATCCAGTTACCACAGCACCATTTGGACAGACTGTTCTTTCTCCATCGAATGATCTTGGCACCCGTGTCCTGAATCAGATGACCATCGATGTATGGGTTTATTTTTGAATTCTAAACTCTATTTCCTTGATCTATATGTCTATCATTATTACAATACCAATTCTATTTTATTGTCAATATTTCCATCCTTATGTCTATACCATGCTGTCTTGATTATTCTTGCTTTGTAGTAAGTTTGGAAACCAAGAAGTGTGAGCTCTCCTACTTTCTTCTTTTTCAGAATTGTTTTGGCTATTCTGAGTCCCTTGCAATTCATATGAATTTTAGAATCAGTTTTTGAACAGAAGTCAGCTAGAATTCTGATGGTGATTATGTTGAATCTGTAGATTAGTTTGGAGAGTATTACCATCTTAGCAATGTGAAGTCCTCTGATCCATAAAAGCATAGAATGTTTTTCAATAAATTTAGATCCTCTTTAATTTCTCCCAACAGTGTTTTGTAGTTTTCAGAGTACAAATTTTATACTTTTTGTGTTAAATAGATTCCCCAGTATTTTGTTATTTTTGATGTTATTATGAACAGAATTGTATTGTTGATTTCATTTTCAATTTGTTCATTGCAAGTATATTAAAAATACAATGACTAGTTCCTCTTGCTCTTATATCCTGCCACCTTGTTGAACTCACTTAGAGTTTTAATAATTTTTTAGTAAA
>PVJI01024777.1:0-21437 GCA_004026765.1 Micronycteris hirsuta
TTTTTTTTTTCTTGTTTTGTTAAATATATACTTCAGGTTAAGCTAGATTTTGCCAGTTTTTTATTTAGTCAGGCAATGATTCAATAATGAAGGGGGTTTGTTGGCATGCTGAAACAGCTCTGAAATTTTGTTTTTGTTATTGTTTTTTAAGGGTTTAGTCATCAGCCCTGACTGGTGTGGCTTGGTGGATTGAGTGTGGGCCTGCGAACCAAAGAGGCACTGGTTCAATTCCCAGTCTAGGGCGCATACCTGCGTTATGGGCCAGGTCCCCAGAAGGGGGCATGTGAGAGGCAACCACGCATTGATGTTTTTCTCCCTGTCTTTCTCCTTCCCTTCCTCCATCTCTAAAAATAAATTTTAAAAAAATTAAAATTTAGTTATCACTAATGCCTTATTTATTTTGTAAGTCAGCAAGAGTTTCCACTCATTGCAGTCAATCAGAATCTCAGGCAAGTCAAGCAGTTGATTATCAGGTCACAGAAAAAGTATTTCATTGGCAATTAAATGCTATAGACCAATTCTTTAACTTCAGCTAGTTGACCAGAATTAGTAATGAGCTCCCCACAATAGGGCCAGAAAGTAGTGTCCTGAAATGTACCCAGAAAGCTGAGTCACAAATATTTGGCCAATGATATTGAAGGTTATCTCAATCACTTAATGCACATTGTGTTATTAGATTCATTTTATCTAGTTATCACTCCTGAGAAGTATGAATAAATAAATATATAAATGGACATAAAAGCAAAAACACTAAAAGAAAAATACCTATTTTAGTTCTGAATACATAGATAGTTACCAGAGACTCACAAAGGCAAGTGCCAAGTGGTTTTTTATATATTAACTCATTTAATTCTATAGCAGCACTATTAATTTTGTGTTATTTCTCATAGAACTCTTTCACATTAAGAAACGAAGCCCAGCAAGGTTAAGTAACTTACCCAAAGTCACAAAGTGAGAAAGTAGCAGAGCTGCTATGCAAACCCAGTCACTTTGCCTCCAGAGCCACATGTTCTTAACCATTGGTTAACATTCACTGTTTCAAAATGTAAGCATTCATTGAGTACCTTTTATGTTTCAAGCCTGGTGGTATTTAAGAGCACATGCTTAAGAATCAAAACTCATCAATTGTATTCATTGCCTTCATCTCCCCCTCCCTTAGGTGTCCTCTAACCTTGGGTAAGTTATTTATATTATCTCACCTTCACTATCTTTATCTGCTGAATGTAGGCACCAATAATTGTACCTAACTCAGAGGTTGTTATGAGAATAAAATGAATACATATATGAGAATGAAATGAACAAATATATGTAAAGTACTAGCTTCATTTGCACATAGTAAGCACTAGGAAATACTGTCAAGATTGCACTAGAAAATAGAAACTTTTATATTATTACATCAAATGTTGGCAAGGACCCTTTGCAATTTGTCTTACTACTTCAGGCTTGAGATAGCTAAATTTACGCACCTAGGAATGAAGCCATTTACCTGATGTCACAGAGCTCTTGAGTGGCAGATGAAAATTCCAATTCAGATCCCTTTGGCTGCCAAATATATTCTCTCTGCTATCTTCAATATCTCAGAAAACACTTAGCTACCATAGACTGAGGGGAGGCTTTTAAAAACAACTTCAAATTCTGGAGCATATTAACTTTCCATGTTGACCACTTGACAAAATAGTATTTGCTGGATTTCTCTGCTATAAATTTACTATTTTCTGTTTTCTCTCTTTTTTAGTTAGCACATATTTTGAAGAAGATTTTTTATAGACTATGTAAATATCACATTCCTAAAGGAAAAATTGAGAAATGAAGTTTCCAACTCTGAATCTCTTATTTTAACATTTATTCCTTTCATTTCCCATATTTCCCTACCTCCTAGCTCCCCTGTACACAACTGTTGTCAGCATGAATTAGATTCTTCTATGTGATCACAAGGAAAGCATTCCAAGAACCCATGCAAAGAAGATTATGGGTGGTAAGATGGTTTATTCGTGTGGAGATAGAACCTGCACCCTGGGTTTCCAATGTCCCAGCTCCCTTTGTCCCACCATGGAAAAAGTCCAAGTTTGTCTTCAGAAGGACCAGGATAAGGGCCACTGCCCAGTGTTTATGCTCCATATTAAAAGTAGAGTCACGTCCTGCATCAAGCTTAGTTTAGTGTTTGTTTCCAGCTACAGTCCTTTGCTATGACATGGTATTCAGCCTCGCTCTGGGAGGCTGTGGGCCATGTGGGTGCTAAAACCATATGGCCATGGAGAGAAAAGGTATGTGCACTGTGCAAGTGAGGGTAATGAACAAGAGAGGGTTTCTTTGTTCTTCTGGGGTTATGAAAAAGAGCTTGGGTTTGGGACGGACTAGGTGCTTTCTCAATAGAACCTATCAACTTCCAAAACTTTTGTGGGTGTCAGATGGGTCCACACTTCCTAGTTAAAGTGAAAGGCCTCTATGACCTAGCACTTTTCACTGTGCCCCTCAACAATCCAGTACTGCAGAGCAGAAGGAAGGAGTGTTAATCCCCTTGGCAGAGAAATGCTGTAATCTGCAGTGTGAAGGTACAGGTTCCCGGTGAAGCAAACAGTTTCATGCTTCCCGGTTTATTAAGATCAATATCTGATCCCTTTGATATTTTTCCTTTATCAATATCTAGCTAAACACTGTCATTAACATAACCATTTTATTATCCTTCCTATATTTATTTTTAGATATATGTATATTTTCTTAAATGCTTCTCTTAAATGAAAGGTAGCATATTATAGATATTCTTTGTATGTTTATTTACTTCATTTAGCATCATATTTTGAAACTCACAGTAGCATTTTATTAGCATCCTCCTCATTATTTTTTACAGGTGCATAACATTCTATTATGTGGATATACCAAAATTTACTCAACTACTCTCTGTATTTATGGTAAAGTTGTTTCCAATATATTGAAATTGTAAATATTAAATGTATAAACTTTTGCAACATATTTTTATTATTGGAGGGATATCCTCAAGGTAGATTCTCAAAATTGGAATTGATGGATTAAAATGCACTTGTATCTGATATTTTATAATAGCATTCCCAAGTTTTAAGTATCATCAAATTTCCTTCCAAAAATGTTGTGCCCGTGTGCATGCCCAGAAGCAATATATGAATTTTCCTTTTATCTCACAATCTCACCAAAAGTGTGTATTGTCATACTTTTCAATTTCTGTTACTCTATTAAGCGAGGAATAGTGCTTTGATGTTGTGTTCATTTTCATTTCTTTAGTTATGAGTTTGAACATTTTCCCCACAGTTATGAGGGTTATTACTTGTTTTAGTGAGTTGTGTTTTCATGTCTTTTCCCAATTTTTTTCCATCATGCTTGGTATTTAAACTCTTAATTATTAAAAATTAGCATCACTCAAACATGAAATAAATTGGCAAGTTTCTGGTTATTTTCAGATTTGACCTTAAGGTTTCGTGCTAATCATAAGATGTGGACATGGAGAGCCTATAAAAATGTAACATGATGTATTTATAATAAAAAGTCTGATTATCAGATATACAGTTGTACCTTACCTTATATGGTACTAATTGCTAGCGATCATTCATAAGCCAACTTTCTGGCAGTACATTTCAATAAACATTTTATGTTAGAATAGATTTGTATTACAAAAAGATGACAAGAGATTAGAGAAATTTCCTATGTGCCCTACCAGTAGTTCCTCTTATTATTAACATCTTTCATCAGCATGGTACATTTGTTAAAATTAATGACCCCACAATGCTCTGTTACAATTAACCAATATTTATACTTTATTCAGACTTCCTTAGTTTTTATCTAATATCGTTTTGCTGCTCCAAGACGTGAAGCAGAACATCACATTACATTTAGTATTTGCATCGCTTACTTACTCTTGACCTCTAAGTTATCTGTGCCTTTATATTTAAAACATTGCTGTGTTTTTCTTGTAGATAACATACAACTGATGTTATTTTTAGTTTATTTTTCTTTTTTATTAATGTGATTATATTAGTATCTATAACATTTGTACTGTTTTTCTATTTGTTACTCTTGCTTACTTTACTTTTTTCTTCCTTTATTTCTATGCCTTCTTCAGGTTTTAATTAAGTAGTTTATATTATTACACCTCTTTTCTTTCATGTCTTTAAAATATTTTTGATTGTCCCTGACTTTTTAATACATATTTATAAGTAATCAAGGTCTATTTTCAAATAACACTATACAATTTCATGAGTGGTGCAGATATCTCATAACAGTATTCTCAGATTTTCCCTCCCATCCCTTATAATATATTGTTTAAATATTTTATTTATTTATTTTTAGAGAAAAGGGAAGGGAGGCAGAGAGGGAGATAAATATTGATTAGTTGCCTCTCACACACCCCCAATCGGTGACCTGGTTCACAATCCAGGCGGGGGCCCTGACTGGGAATAAAACCAGCAACTTTTTGGTTTGTGAGACAATCAATGCCCAACCCACTGAACCACACCAACCAGGGCCCATTCCTTATAACATTCTTGATATTCATTACATTTTTCATGTGCTATAAACTCCTGATATCTTGTTACTATCACTTTAACTAAAACATGGTCAATTATAAAATCAATTAAGAACAAGAAAAATAGAAAAGATTCTACTTTGCCTTTATCTAGCATTTGGAATCAAGAGAAACCTAGTAGAAACAATTAATTCCAGTGTTAAAATCTTACCTTCTAATATCATTCTCCAATAAAAGATACTTGAGCTCCTTGGTAAAATGGCAGATTCTTGAACTGAACAGGAAATACACAAGAAGCTAGAGAATCTTATACTTTCAAAAATTCAGGAAGTATTATAAAGCAAACCCTACAAGTACGAGCTAAGTCAAAGAACACAGAAGCTAACTGAAAAAAAAAAAACAAAAAACTTAGTGAAAAAATGGTAGAATATTTTGAGTAACAATATATAAAGTGACATTTGATTATAACGTAAAATACACAACAAATATCCAAAGTTCACACTTATATAAATAAATAATTAAATATATAAATAAATGGGGAAAAAGGACAAATATCCTATACAGAAGATTCCAAATAGTGAGTATGATTACTTTACCTTCAAGGATGTGAAGCATAACACCTCTTTCCTAAAGCCTGTACTGCACATTGTGACTTCCTTACAAAGACTATAGTATTGTGAAGGCAGAAAATAATTTTCCTTTCCACTTTTCTATGTTCTTCTGGCTGAACTACTAATCAAATTAACATGAGATAGATTAACAGGAGAAAATAACAGTTACATATGTACATATAGGGGTTTCATGAGAATGTGAGATTTGAGGACACATTGAGTAGTTGAGGTTTATATACCATTGTGGACTAAGGAGAAAGAGCCAGAGGCTCAGGGTTTCAAGAGGAATGTAGGCAATTCACCAGTAGATGAGTAAGAGCAAACATACGGTAAACACATTCTCACTGGGCCACCCAGAAACAGTGAGATCCAAAAGAGATCCAAAAAGCAGGCTTGCTAGATTTCTCCATCAAGCACACTTAACTCATATATGCTGAATTAAATATGCTAAGGTGACTAGCTCTTTTTTTTAAGCAGGTTTTTCTAGGTAAATTCTTTTAGACAGGTAAAGAGAAAAGGTCAAAGTTTCTTTCTGAGTCTTTTGTTTCTTAAAAATAAGCAGGTAAGGCCTTGGCCAGGTAGCTCAGTTGGTTGAAACATCATCCCCATACGCCAAGGTTGTGGATTCAATTCCCAGTCAGAGTGGAACAACAAATAGATGTTTCTCTTTCTCCCTCTTTCTCTCCCTGTAAAAAATATAATACATAAGCCCTGGCTGGTGTGGCTCAGTGGATTGAGCCCTGGCCTCCGAACCAAAAGGAGGCCAGTTTGATTCCCAGTCAGAGCACATGCCTGGGTTGCAGCCTAGGTGCCCAGTAAGGGGCATGCAAGAGGCAACCACACATTGATGTTTATCTCTCTTCTTTCTCCTTCCCTTCCCCTGTATCTAAAAATAAATAAATAAAATATTTTACAATTTTTTCATGGGGAGGGCAATTAGGGAAAAAAGATGTCTACATCTAAGCAGTGGGACAACTGTAATAGCATAAACAATCAAATATAATTAAAAAAATAAAAATTAAAAATAAATAAACAACTAAACTAATCTCCTAAAAGGTGTTTCAGGGTACAAATTTTGGTCACTTTCAATATGAAAAGAGGAAAAAATGTTAACTTGATAGTGGAGAAACCTGGCTACAACTACTTTAGCCAGGTGATCAAGGTCAATATCTATAGTGATTAAGTTAGGTTATGGTAAATACCCTTGATATGTGATGAGAATGGTGCTTTCCCACTACTCTCCTCATACCAAAAGTACATAGTCCCATTTTATTCATAAGGAATTCATTAGACATGCCCCAGTGGAGGAATATTCTGTAAAATACCTGACTAGTATTCCTCAAAACTATGAAGGTCACCAAAATGCCAAGAAATTCTGAAAAACCTTTAGAGCCCAAAGATACCTAAGGAAACATGACTAATGAATATAACGTGCCATCCTGGAACAGAGAAAATGATGTTATGTAACAAGTAAGAAAGTCTGAGTAAAGTATGTATGTTAGTCAATAAAAATGTATTAATATTCATTCATTATTTAGAACAACTGAATCATAATGTGTAAGATGTTAATAGGAGAAACTGGGTGGAGGATATGTGGCAATTCTGTTCTATCATCACAAGTTTTCTGTAAACTTAAAACTAGTCTAAAATTTTAAAATGTTTGTTTAAAAACAAACACAACAAATTTGGCAGAACAGCTAATAATCCTTGATTGGATCTATAGTGCAGTCTCCCAACCAAAACATCAAATCCTCCCTGGTCCAAGCCAAAGGTTTCTCCTAATGGGAATCATGCAAAACCTTCCAAACTGATCTATCACTTGGGTCTTTGTCTTTCTATTGTATACAGAACTATCACAGATTAAATTGTTACTAAAATATCAGCTTTCCTAATGCCAGATCTGTGGCTAAAACTCTGTGCCAGTGTAATACCTCTTTAATACAAAAAAATTAAAAAAAAGATTAATTTGATTTGAATCTGAAGCAAGAGAGGTGCTTTCTATTGCACTCTGAATCTATACCTACAAAATCTATCTGTGGAGTGTAGTCTCAACAGAAAGGATCCCCAGTGGCCAGGAGGATAAGAGAGCCCATTCACAAGGGGAGATCCTAGCTTGGAGGGAATATAGGACTTGTAGGGTGGAACGTAGAGCAGGAGAATGTTAGGGATAGAGGGCACTGTCCCTGCCCGAACACAGGAAAATGAAAGTAGAAGCCTGGTGCTGAGATTGCCACACTGGTCAGGGAGACACATGGGACATCAGGCAGCCAACACAGCTAAGTTAATTTGGCAGCTTGTGGAATAAAAAGTGGAAGTGATAAAACCAGTTATTAAGCTCCAAATAATGGTGGTCCAACAAAGGCCTAAGGTCAGAAAGAGATTGGTGAGTGAAGACACTGGATGTTGGCTCCTTGTAGCTGGAGGGTGGGAGGAATGGGCAACAGATGCATGAGACGGATTCGACATGTTCCCACTTTTTGTGGTTAGAGAAGTGATCAGCAACTCTCCATCTTCAATGTAATCTTGGGAACAAAAGACAGGTTTTGCCAACATCACCACCTTTTATATATGCAGAAGCCAAGTCCTAGAGATGTAGAGAAACCTGCCTCAAATCACAAATCAATTCAGAAAATAAGAATTGCCTGGTTATCTTTCACTTTCTGTAATATACTATATATATATATATTTATTTTTTAATATATGTATTGATTATGCTATTACAGTTGTCCCATTTTCCCTCCTTTATTCCCCTCCAATGTGTACCCCCTCCTACCCCCATTCCCCCAACCCTCTTAGTACATGTCCATAGCTTGTACATATAAGTTCTTTGGCTTCTCTATTTCCTATATTATCATTAACCTCCCCCTGCCTATTTTGTGCCTTCTATTTATGTTTCTTATTCCCTGTATCTTTTCCCCCGTTCTCTCCCCTCCCCCTCCCCCTCCCCACTTATAACTCTCCATGTGATCTCCATTTCTGTGAATCTATTTCTGTTCCAGTTGTTTCCTTAGTTTTTGTTTTTATTTTTCAGGTTCAGTTGTTGATGGTTGTTAGTATATTGTCATGATACTGTTCATAGTTTTGATCTTCTTTTCCTTATATAAGTCCCTTTAACATTTCACATAAGGGCTTGGTGATGATGAACTCCTTTAACTTGACCTTATCTGGGAAGTGTTTTATCTGCCCTTCCATTCTAAATGATAGTTTTGCTGGATAGAGCAATCTTGGATGTAGGTTCTTGCCTTTCATGACTTGGAACACTTTTTTCCAGCCCCTTCTTGCCTGCAAGGTTTCTTTTGAGAAATCAGCTGATAGTCTTATGGGAACTCTTTTGTAGGTAACTGTTTCCTTTTCTCTTTCGGCTTTTAAAATTCTCTGCTTTTCTTTCATCTTAGGTAATGTAATTATGATGTGTCTTGGTGTGTTTCTCCTTGGATTCAATTTCTTTGGGACTCTGATCTTCCTGGTCTTCCTGGAAGTCTATTTCCTTTGCCAGATTGGGGAAGTTCTCCTTCACTATGTTTTCAAATAAGTTTTCAATTTCTTCCTCTTCCTCTTCTCCTTCTGGCACCTCTATGATTCAGATGTTGGAAAGTTTAAAGTAGTCCTGGAGGTTCCTAAGTCTCTCTTCACTGTTTTGAATTGTTTCTTCATTCTATTCTGGCTCAATGTTTCTTTCTTCCTTCTGCTCCAAACTGTTTATATGAGTTCCGGTTTCCTTCCCTTCACTGTTGGTTCCCTCTACATTTTCCTTTATTTCACTTTTCATGGCCTTCACCCTTTCCTCTATTTTGTGATCACACTCAACCATTTCTGTGAGGATCCTGATTACCAGTGTTTTGAACTGTGCATCTGATAGGTTGGCTAACTTTTCCTCACTTAATTGTATTTTTTCTGGAGCTTTGATCTGTTCTTTCATTTGGGCTTTTGTTGTTGTTGTTGTTTTTATTGTTGTTGTTGTCTCAGTGCACCTGTTGCATAGTAAGAGGCAGAGCCTTAGGTATTCACCAGGGCAGGGAAACCCACATCATTGTTTTGTAGCACTGTATGTAGGGTAGGGGTCCAAGAGGGAACAATGTTGCTTGCTCTGCTTTTGACAACTTTCAGTCACTTCCCCCTCTACCCACAATCAAATTGGGTTCTTCTGCTGCTGATTCCCAGGTGGGTAGGTTTGGATACATTCTAGGACCCTGTGGGTCTCTCCAATGAAGTCTCCTGTGAGGCTGGGAGTTTCTCCCATCATCTCAACCCCCACAAATTTTTACAGTCAGAGGTTTTGAGGTTTTACTTCCCTGCACTGGCCCCCTGGGTTGTGTGGTCTGTCTCACTCTCCAGTTGTTCCCCCAAGTTTATCTGCATGCAAATGTGGGGCCGCTCACTCACTCTGTGAGCAGCTGCTTGTTTGGTCTGGTCCTCCATCTGTTGCCTTGCCACGAGTCCTCTCCACTCCAGCTTCCCATGTCCACCCCCTCACCCGTCTGGATGAATGTTTCTTCTTTAACTCCTTGGTTGTCGAACTTCCATACATTTCAATTTTTTGGCAGTTCTAGTTGTTTTTTGTTGTTAAATTTGTTGTTGTCCTTCTTCTGGTTGTGCGAGGAGGCACAGTGTATCTGTCTACACCTCCATCTTGGCTGGAAGTTATAATATACTATTTAAATAAGATGTAATTTATATGTTTTCATAAAGTAAATGATCCCAGTTGACTTAAATTCTTAAGTTTTATTTTAAACTAAAATGTAAATGTTATGACATATCATTGGGAAGAACACTTGGAAAAGGCAGTACTCTGTTATAAAGGGAAATATAACAGGAGAGAGGATTAAATGTGGGGGGTAGTCAGGGCAAGGGAGAGTAATGGGAAAAATGGGGACATCTTTAATTGAACAACAATAAAACATTTTTAAAAGTTACAGTTGACATACAATGTATCATATGTTCCAGGTGCCCAATGTAGTGATTAGACATATATTTATTTTCTGATTTCAGTGAATTTTGTATACCACCTATCTTTCTGAGTTTCAAAATTCTTTTTATATGTAACATGTTTTTAAAACTCAACCAATAGTTAAATAATCAAATGAAAGCTATTTGTAAATATAGGCTCATAGATGAGTTTTGCCATCAATTTAGGGCTTTCCAAATGTGAATTATCCTAAAGATTTTCTTTGGAAAGATACACAAATATTAAAGTCACAGAAATAAAAAAGACACTTTAAAATTGTCATGAAAAAGATTCAGGCCACCTGGAATGAACTTTTCAAAAATTATGATTTGACTCAACTTGTATTACAAGTAGAGCTTTGGTAGAATTTATAGGATAGGGTCTTGGGGGGGGAAGGAGCAAAGAAACCTAAATTATATATTTACTTCTTTACCCATCAGCAGCAATTTCTGCCTCTTTGGCATTCTCTGATTTATTATTACTTACAATAAATAAATGATTAAGAAATGGAGGACAGGTATTTTGCCAAAAGCAGAAGTTGTACAGAAGAAAAAGACATATTGACTACTGTGAAAAAAAGTGTAATATATTGGTAGAAAAGAAACCTAGAAAAGAGTAAAGCTATGAGAAAGACATTACTGAGAGAGAGATATCTCTTTAGTATAAAGCAAAAAGAGTGAAATTACAGGAAATAGAAAGTATATGGGGGTAGAAGTTTTGCTCTGAATAGAAAATGCAGTTAAGGCAAAAGGAAAATCAAGTTACAAGAACTTTTCTGGACAGAATAGTCCTTGTGAAATAATAATAGAGATGTAGGAAGTACAGGAGTCTGAGAACTTACTGTCAGAGTTGAGAATATTTTTAAAAAAGCACAAATGGCTCTACCTTTATTAGGAGCTCCCAAGATGAGCTGGCACCATCTTCAGTTTACTCCTTTTCACCTTCTTACAATCGGTTTTGTGCAGTGGCAGTATCGTAGACAATGAGGTTTATTACCTTATTATAATTATCTGTATTCTTCTGGTTTACTTTTTCTCACCTCTTCAGAATTTATTATTTGGGCTGCTTTCTCGTTATTTATTCTTACTCCTTCCACAATTCTGGATAATTTAAAGATTTTCCAAACAACCCTTCCAATATCTGCCCCCTTAGTATCTTAATGTTGTCTCTGCTTCATTGGTCCTTTAGCCTTGCTTTGGCCCAGGAAAAGATAATTTCTTGCCTGTGTTAGCAAAATACTATCCTTTTTCTATTCCCTGATTTCACTTTTAGTTCTCAATAGTCAATTTAGTTAATTTTCAGCAATGAACCAGTTATTCTTTCAAAATGGAAATGAGGCAGGAGACAGCATAGGAAGAACTCTGAGACTACAATACTGTAACTGGCCAGCGTCTAGCACCCTGATTGCCAGGAAATGCTTTTTCACCAATTAAGTAGAATAAATAGTAAACCGAGGCAGGGAGGAGGAAGGAGACAGGTCTCACGTGCTAACTCAGCAGTCCTGAGCCTGGTGTGATAATATTCCCAAGTGTTCCAACATTACAAAAACACTGTGTTGGCAAGAAAGGAGGGAAATCCTTGAAATTCTATGTAACATTTATACTACCTGGGAAGAAAGCCTTGAAACTGTGCTTTCTCCCCAAGGTCAGGAATGCGGGAGAGGGTACATGGTGCCCAAGGAAGAAGCCCATAAATAACTTTAGAAAGTGCCCCAATTTCAACGAATTGTCCCCTGTCACATATTTGTTTTACAACAAGATGAACAAATGGAATCTGGAGCAAGATAAGGATTGGGGCTAACAGACCCCTACACATGCCGCATGTACCCATTAATCACTATGTAACTTTTTCTCTTATCCCACCAACTATGTAAGTCCTGAGAACAAAGAACTCACTCTCTTGTTCTGGAGGCTGAGGGCACTTTTGGTGCTCTTGGCTCCGGGGCCACTGAGCCTCGGGCTACTGGCCTCAGGCTGCCCAGGGGCTCGCCACCCTGATCTTCAGCTTCTCACTCTTTTGCTGCCCTGCTTTGCCCTGTAACTTTGCCTTTCACCTCTCCCACTCTACCCAGTCCCATTCTCTTCCATGGGAACGGGTCACTAATAAACTGATTCCACGCTAATAGATTTGCTGATCTGTAATTCTTTACACGTATCAACAAGAAGAACCAGGTCTCTCCCGTCAACAGAAAGGCTGCACTTTTCTACTCATAGCCTTCTGGTGGCCTCCCTGCTCATTCAGCCTAAAAGCAAAAGGTGGTCCAATGGCACTGCATGGCCTTCTAGGCTCATCTCCTTCCACTCTTCCCTGAGCACAGTTTTCTATCCACTGTCTCTTTATGATGTTCTGCAAACAGAACATACATTACATCTGTTCCTGCTCAGAGCATGTACATTGGCTTATTGCTCTATAGGAAATGGACTTTTCAAAGATGGCTCTTTCTCACTGCTTTCTGTTCTTTGCTCTTTTTCCACCTTATCACTTCAATAACACATCATAAAAACCAGTGCTTAATTCCCATTTCCTTCCCTTATTTTTAATAGCACTTATATAATCTGATACATTATACTTAACCATTTATTTTTCACTCACCAGGAGAATTTAAATTATGAACGCAGATATATGTTTATTTTATAACTGTATATATAACATCTAAAACATAATTTGGCACATAGTTGGAAGTCAAGTATTTCTTTAAAAAGTGTATCACTCTTACTATTGAATTAATTTATTAATAATCCATGATTAGTGCTTTTTAAAAAGTTGATGTTATTTATAAAAAGCAAAACAAAAAACACATATTCTTTTTAAGAACTGATTTTAGAGAGGGAGATCAAGAAAGAGAGAGAGATCTATTGTCTGCCCTCAGTATGCACTCTTACTGGGGATCAAATGCACAACCCAAGTACGTGCCCTGACCGAGGACTGAACCCGAAAACTTTTGGTGCATGGAGTGGCGCTCCAACCAAATAAGCCACTCAGCCAGAGGAAAAACACATATACATTTTGGCTAAAATAAATATAAATATTAGCTTCCCCCCTCAAAGGCTTTGGGAAGTTGCTAGTATTCTAAGATTCCTCTCTTGGAAAACAAGTCTCAGTATATCTTATTTATGAGATTATTACAATAAACTAATAATGCACAATAACTTTATCATTAGCATACATATAAACCTAGTTATTTAGAAATTATTTGTAATTGATCACCTACTAGGTATAATGGTATCCAGTGTATAGAATCATGATTGATGTTTAAATATGGGAATGGTGATATTATATTACATAAATATTCAAATTGATTCCATGTCCTTAGAATCAAGAAAGCAAGTTAGAATGAGAATAAGATTAAAGGCAAAGGCAAATGCAAGCAAAAGAATAAGGGAGAAAGAAAGAGAAATAACAATTTAAACTGTTCAGTTCATTCAGTGGAACATTTCTCTGATGCATTTATGTCCTGGGGTTAGCCTGAGATGGGATGCATGACTCAGTGAGCCCTCCGTCAAGCTCAATTACTGTCTACCTCTCAAAAGTGACCAGCTGACAGGGCCAAATGGATTCTACCTTTAAAGATAAGTTTTTGGAGACATGTGGGCCATAAATTTAAGCCACTGCTAAGTCACATGTTTATCCAGAAAAACAATGATCTACCCACTCCTGCAGGAAAATACTATGACAAAAATTGTTTTGAGAAGTTGCTGCAGAGTTCCAAAATCATCCCTTCCTAAGAGATTTTTAAGATTAATACTAAATATGGTCATTGTGTAAGTTATAAACATAACATATGTTTATGTGACCCTTCTGTAACAAAAATTCCTCAGCAACTATGGAAGAAAGGGGACCTCATGTTGAATAGTACAGGAAAAATTAAAAAGAGATTTTGACATTGCTTTCCCAAGAACTTCGTATTTACTATTCCCATGTTTCAGTGTTTCTAAAAATCAAACGTTCAACTAGGGATCCCAAATATGTAATTATTTAAATCAATATATATCTAATGTATAGAGAGTAATTTTATTCTATTCTTGGTGAAAATAAGTAAGAAGATGAAACACTTCTAATTTTTGAATATCTGGAGATCTCTTAGATGACAATAAACTATTTAGACATTTAAGTAGAACTGAATTGCTCCCTCTTGCCTCATTTGACAGTAAAGTCAGGCATATGGCCAGAAGGGAGAAATAATGATGCCTGTGGAGCCCCCACAGTGCCCTCTGCTCCCGTAACTTCTGTTCTGCATAGCTTCCAAAACAGATAGAGCCATGGGCAACAGAACCTGAGGAGTAATTCTTCCATTTGAGCAATGTTTGAGTGGCTTGGTTATGAGCCAGACCATTGTAAGCTTAATATGAAAGAGTGGGCACAACAAGTGAAGATGTGGTAATCTAGACACATTGATTATGACAAGGTTTTTCCTAACTTAAAACAGGATTGTCGTGTTGCAAGCACTTCAGTGTGTCTTATTTCTCACACCTACTTACTCCCTTACCTACCACATATATTTCAAATCAAACATAGTCGACATAAGAAATGCCCCAAAAGGCCAAACTGCCAGGTCAAATGCTTTTTGATATTATTACAAAGGTGTTATATTTGGAAAATCATGCATTTGGACAAGTATTGTTTTAATAAAATATTTTTTCTGGAGAATTTTTATTATGGTGTGACAGGACAATATATTCAAAATGCAATGTATTCTCTGGGTTGGAGTTAGCTGTAGAATCCCATGGCTTCTTCAGGTAACTGGGAATATGCTAAGACCCAACCCACTTTAAAACGAAGATCCCTCACTGAGAAGGTGCAGCACAGGCTCATGATGGTTTACAGAAATAACATAATGATATTATCCTCTCATAGTGTCTTATAAAACCAATTGTTCTTCCAGAAATGTTACAAAAAAATAAAAATAATTTTAAAACATTAAATATATGTTATTGAATTGCAGTCATATTATTCTTAAATTTGATATCCAAAAATAACGTCATTTACTGCTTTCATTTTCCCTGATTTTAAAAACTATTCACGTTAGAATTACTTATTGTGATAAAAAGGTTATTTTTGCTAATTAAAGTAAAATATTATAATAGTTTAAAAAGTTTTCTGTGCCAATAGAATAATAAAATTGCTCTCTAAAAGTGTGTTTTACATTTTATTTCCTATTTCAACGGACTTTCACTATGAAATTGGCTTCAGGGGTCAGACAACAGGACAATGCATAATTACATCTTTCTGGTGATTTCAATAATAAGATTATTTGAATTGACTTTGAGGGGATTCTGCCTTCTACTAAATTCATCAAGAAGAACTTTGTTCTGTGGGAATTGGAACACATGTTTTTTTTTTTAATTTTTAAAAGATTTTATTTATTTTTAGAGAGAAGAGAAGGGAAGGAGAGAGGGAGAAAAACATCAATGTGTGGTTGCCTCTCAAGTGCCTCCAACTGGGGACCTGACCTGCAGCAACCCAGGCATGTGCCCTGACTAGGAATTGAACCAGCCACCCTTTGGTTCCTGGCCTGTGCTCAGCCCACTGAGATATACTAGCCAGGGCATTGGAACACATTTTTATTCCCCCCATGTTAGAAGTCTTCAAGTCTACTCCTCCTCTTCCTCCTTCTTCTCATTTTCTTCTTAAATACATGTGTAAAAGCAGTAAGGGAGACTGGAGGGAGAAAATGACACAATTAGAAGTTTGGGGAGAAATTCTCAAGTCATGACCATATTTTCTGGCTAATCAAAAGACTTCCAAGTATGGAGAGGACAGATTTCATTACTGTCCAAGATACTGACAAGCTCAAAATCAATACTACTCATTAAAAAAAAGAAAGTGAGCCCTGGCTGGTGTAGCTCAGTGGATTGAGTGCGGGCTGGGAACCAGACGGTGCCGGTTCGATTCCCGGTCAGGGCACATGCCTGGGTTGCGGGCCAGGTCCCCTGTGAGGGCCATGTGAGAGGCAACCATACATTGCTGTTTCTCTCCCTCTCTGTCTCCCTCCCTTCTCCTCTCTCTAAAAATAAACAATAAATAAAATCTTAAAAAAAAAGTGAGATATTGAAGTGAGTTGAACTTGTTTCTTTATTACGTACTCTTAATAACTTCATAGAATATACAATTTAAAAGCCCATATAAGATCAGATTTAGAAATGACTAGATTGCAAATCACCACCTACATGAATGGGTGAATAGGACTCTTGGCTGTCATTGATTTGTAAAATGAATGAGAATGATAAGAGAGTTTTGATGAAAATATTTTATGGCATGAAAGATCTGTAGCCAAAAAGTTTTTAATAGAGCACGAATCCTAAACTATTTTCACATGGAAACTAGAAAAGCTCATAAATTGAAACAACTATAATAACATTACTAGTAAATCAAATATTTATTTTCTCTTTATTTTTTTATCTGCTACCTAAACACTGGAAATGTTTCAGAAATTTAAGATAAATTTGGATTGTGATGTTAATGTACTTTATTATACCATATCAGGTTATCAAACTAGAATTAATTTTTGCACAGAGATTCTTTCAATCTAATGTGCATTTAACTCTAGCAACTTCTTTAGGCTTGGAGAGTTATATAGTTCTTGATAATGTATTTCCTCTTGTTAACCTAAGTTTCAGAACTCCCTAGGCATTTATATAAAAATTCATTTATCTTGGCCCCAGCAGTGTTTATCAAAAGAAAGCACTAACTTTTGCATCAGCAAAATTCCCAAAGACCACATAGTAACCCATGTAAAATCACAACTAAAAACAAACCATTTTGTAGCTTACATTTCAAAGACATTTCCTTGCATTCTTAGCATGGATAATGAACCTAGTCTGCTCTGAACACTATGAGATGATCTGTTTCCACTGTGCTATGTTTTTATAGTGCTGAATTCAACAATGTAATATTTCCTCCAAGAAGGGTAATAGTAATAGGTAGAAGCAATCTTATTAACACAATACCTTAATTATAAGACAATAAAAGTAATTTAATAATATTTATTAATTGTAAAATATAATTCAATTTATTAATTAAAAAGTTAACCAAAACTCTGGAGTTTCAAAAATAGCTATAACAAATACATTTATTTTTGTGAGTGTTAAATTGTACACACCTTCCAAATGCAGGTCTCTTCCACCACCACTGGCCCCACAATTATCATTGTCAGCATCGTCATCGACATCATCACTATCACCATCTTGATTTAATCACAAACTGCATTCTGCTAAACCTGCTATGCTAAAGATTTTTAAAATTCAAATGTCTTATTTTATCATTCTTTCTCTTCCTGACAAAGAAAAATTTTATATTTAGGGTTTGAATATGAAACATCTCTAAAGCATTTCACAGAAATATTTTCCTCAATTAAACTGTATTATTATATTTGTTCTCTGTTTTTCCTTTATGAAAATAGGTATTGAACTTAAAATGGTGATTTTATTTTGAAGTTGGTTTGACATAAAAATTATAGTAGTTTCCAATCAAGGTACTATAATGATAATCTTTATTATTATCTTGCCATTAGAAATATCTATATTGTATTAGCATTTTTCAAAATCCTCATCATTTCATTTTAATCCTCTTTACGATCCATAGTCACATGCTTACTTTTTTACTTAGTTTTCCTTTGTATTGTTTTCACTGTTGAATTTTTTCACATAGAAAATGGTTATGTTCCCATTCATTTGGAATGTATGTCCTAGCCTTAAGATTAACATTCAGAATTCAAACACAAATTCTTAAAAATATCATTATTATATATCTTCCCTGCTTAAAGGTAACTAAATCTAAAATAGGTTTCTCCATTCACACATTCTGGGTACACTGAGGAAGCTGGGAAAAATAGATGCCTAGATAGATAAATCAATAGATGGACTTGCAAGGTTTATTTTAAACATGGTCTCTAGTCCCAGAACTGTATGTACTTAACCTGCTGTGAAAATGTTTGCCCCACCTTAATCTCCATTTAGCACCTCACACAATGTGACAGTTTCAAGGATGATGTTGGGATGGGAAGGTCCAAGGGGAATATCACATTCAGGCAGATTGCACAGCTCACTTCCCTTTGTCATTTTAAATTACAGTGTCAAACACTTCCTGCTGTATAACACTCAAATTTGTGTCAGAAACAGTAAAAGGTGAAACCTTTCCTTGCACTAAAGTTCATTTCATTCCAAGTGTCAGAAAGAATTTTAGAGAGAATGATTACCACCTTTATTTCTACCAGTGCAAGCAGCATTAAACAAAAATGACAAGCCTTGCAAGGTGTGCACATATCTCATTATGCTATTAAACATTAGCCAGTTGGAGTTTCTAAGGTTTAGTGACAGCTAAGGGCATTAATCTCCTAGTGTTCTGCTAATCTGACGATCCACACAGGGAGGAACACCCTTGGGTAAGATTTTATTTATGAGAACTGATATTTAATGGACTGTTAGCCTAAATCATTTGCTGAATGGTCACTTTTTTTGTTGTTGTTGGTAGAGCATTAGCACTTCTTTTGTCATTACTGAGCAACTTGATTTTACATAGTGACTTCCAGCTGCTTCCGCACTTTTCCAGCAGACCCTTCTCACCACAGTCATTTTTCAGTTTTGCCACTTGACCTCTGATCTACAAGGCTTCTGAATCCTTACAGAAGCCCCAAACCTTGTCTTTTTTTTTTGTTGTTGTTCTTTAACAATGTCTGCCAACCTCTATATTTACTTCCAAATATCTCACACCTGGTTCTCTGCACAAAGTACCCATGAACTACACCTTTAAATATGATCAGATGTCTGGGAATTGCTTCAAAATAATGTGGAGGTGGGAAGTTGGCAGAGTTGAAATAATACTGGCCATAATTCCATAATTATTGAAGTTGGCTGAAAGCTACATGAGATCTGTTATACTGTCTTTTCTTCTTTTAAATGTATCTACATATACACACACACAGCCAGGTTTGACGTTAATATTAGTTACAATGTACATATGAGCATTCATAAAAATATCAATGTATGATTACTGTTATCCATCTCATGGATTTTATTTTTCCTTTTCTTTTTCTGTTTTCTTTTTTTATTTTTTTAACCATCTGCTACAGAGCTTTAGAATCAGTAAAATAAGTAACTTTATAAGCCAGACCATTTCAGTTAAAGCCCCAGCTTTATGATTTACTCAATATTGGGCTTTGTACAAGTAAATGTATTTCTCATCTTATTTTCTTCCAACAAAAAATTGGGGTAAATAAAAGCACATACTTTGAAGAGGATTAAAAGACTTCATACCTGTTACAAAAGTAAACTTGTCCTGTGACATTGCAGGTGCTCAACACAGTTTTGCCAACACTACGTCCTCTTGCCTCTCCCACTTGGATTTTTGTGGCAATTTATAGATCACCTTCCTTTAAACACAGACTTGTAGACTTTTCCCTGTGTTTTATTAATGGAAATACAAATAAGGTAGAGCTCACTTTAATATACTACTGTTTTTTTTTTCATTTATTCTTTGTTATTTACAAATGAGTCAATTTATAATATCTTTATGTGTAGCAAAAAGTAAAACTGAATGAATTACTACAGAATTGAATGGAGTGGCATTGTATAATATGTTGGTAGCATTCCAAGACTGAAGTCACTGAGAGACGGTTTGACTCAATTTGACTTTTTTTAAATGACCATTTATCATTGCTTTTTAAATTTTATTTAGTTTTATTTTTTTTAGTTTTATTTTTATTGTGTATGCTGTTTCTCCCTTCCCCACCCCCACCCAGCCTTGCCCACTCCCCACCCCAAGACAATCCCCATATTGTTGTCCGTGTCCATTGTTATGCATACATGTTCTTTGGTTAATCCCTTCTCCATCTCTCATTTCACGCCTGCTGCCCCGACTTTCTTACTATAAAATTCAGATTTTAATCTCTAGCTACAAGCAGACGTTCTCTCATGTAATCCCAAGTGCATCCATCAGCCAGAGCCACCACCACCTCCACCCTCCTGTTCCCTTCATTTCAGTGTTTCTGGGTGAGAGCAGCCTTACAGGGAACATGACTGCTGGGTACATGGGACAGGGTCCAAACTGAGGGTATCGTTTCCCACAGAACAGTTTTCAGTCTAACAGGGCCTGATGGTGCTATGCTTTATTTTAAAATGGGAAAGAATGTTTTTTTACTAAAATCTGTGGATCCTAATCCCACCTAATTTCAGTAATTAATACATACATACATCTGATCCTTTAAGTAGCACCATTTCTCTCAGAGTTCTACAACTGATTAGAAGTAATCAGTATCTTCACATATTAGTTCTGTCAGCATTCTATTAGGGCTCAAAATTAACCTGAATTGGGTGTACATGATATGCCACTCTCCTTTATTTATGGATAATTTCATTGTTTCTCATCTTGAGAACTCATCACAAAATTTCTCTTCAGTCAATAATCAAAATGTATAATGCTTATTCATGCTTCATACATATGACTGCCTCATTAAGCCACTGTCCATTAATTCTGACATTTATCTATAATTTGCAGAAAGATTCCAGTAAAACTTCTAAGGGTAAGCATAGTTTAAGATTTTGGATAACTTAAAGGCATACTGGAATTAAGCTTGGGAATATTTGTACCTGTTAAAATTTACAGTTGCAAAGTTTCATTTTTCAACTGTGTTAGTTTTTAGCACTCTCAGTTCATTCAGAATTATGGAATTTTCTCTCCCTATGGCTCATTAATTCTTGAAAAGCAAGGAATTCTCTACGTCTAGTAATCTCTAAAAGCAACAAAATTTTCAAAATTTTACTTTCTTCTTTTTCTATTAATTTCAATATCTATTATTTTTCTTTACTAACAATAGCTAATAAAATACTGGTTTACATTCAATATATGTAACAATTCAAGAACTATGATTCTAGGACTTCCGGACAAGATGCAGGCATAAGTAGACACACTGTGCCCTCTTGCACAACTAAAAGAAGGACAACAACAAATTAAAAAAAAAAAAAAAACACCATAACTGTAAGAAAATTTAACTATGTGGAAGTCTGACAACCAAGGAGTTAAAGAAGAAACATTCGTCCAGATTGGCAGTAGGGCTGGAGATGGGCAGCTGGGGCGGAAAGGACTTGCAGGTGGTGGCTGGAGGACCTAGTGGGTGAGGCGGCAACTGGTGGACCTGGTAGTCCCACATTTGCATGTAGATAAACCAGGAGGAACAGCTTGGGAGTGAGACAGACATACTTGGCTGTGCACAACCAAGGGTGCCAGTGTGAGGAAATAATGCCTCAAAACCTCTAACTGAAAAAATCTGTGGGGGTTGAGATGATAGGAGAAACTCCCAGCTTCACAGGAGACTTCACTGGAGAGACCCACAGGGTCCTAGAATGTGCACAAAACAACACACCTGAGAATAAGCACCAGAAGGTTCAATTTGATT